>JAOQGH010000172.1:0-12174 GCA_025769975.1 Gallinago jamesoni
AGAGGGGATGAAGACTCTGCGAGAAAGTGAACAAAGCCCTTGTTTCAAGAAAGGAGGGCTGGACCAGTTGTCTCCTGTGTGTGTCTATGCAAGAGAGGCAAAGCAGCAGCACACGGGGGGTATATTAAAGGGTTATACGTTCAAGAATATTTCTCCATGGGGAAAACTGCTGTTGGTCTCTCCTGCTGAGCATGCAGTGGCTGGAAGACAGCTGTACACAGATGTACGTTTGTGTGAATGCCGTACGTTGTGTGAATGCCACGCCGATGCCTCTTACACATAAGCATTCCTCGACTCGGAAAACACGAGTAGCGGTTTATCCCAGCCCAGGTGTGCTGTTCTGGCCCAAGAAAAGAGCCAAACCCGAAGCGGGCTGAGGCTGGGCAGGCCGCAGCAGGCAGAGGCTCGGGTTCCCCAGCAGAGGGCAGCGTTGCTCCAGCAGCGAGCGGGGCCTTTGCCTTCCCGGCGGCGGGAGGCGGCTCCGGCAGCTCCGCGGGGCTCCAGGGGCTGCTGGGGGCGGACAAATGACCACACGCAGCATCTCTCTTCTGAAGGCAGCCGAGGAACGGCAAAGTGCAAAAAGTGTACTGTATCGAGAGTATTTAACGGAAGGAAAAACAAGCGGTAGCTAAGATGAAGAGCTGTCAGTCTGCAGGCAAGGAGGGTGAAATGCACAGCAAACTAGCTCCTGAAGGCCAGAGCTTTTTTATTCTAGGGTCACCCATAGCATGAGAAAGTTAGAGCTCATTATATCATGTGCTTCTATCATTAGATTTACAACTTTTAGTCCTGCAAGCAGTGTGATGTACTCCTTTCAGTGCCTAATGAGAGGCACTTGGGCATGCCCATCAGAGGTGCAGGTCACCTACAAGTGTCATTGAGCCCAGCTGGGGTCTGGGCCACTGATACTAGCATCATCTGCTGCCTCCAATTAAGGCTCCTAATGGAGGTAACCCAACAAAGGGGAGTGCTATTTAAAAGGCTGGCCAGCAAAAGTCTCTGAGACCATGTGGTTAGTCGGGGTGAGTCTGAACTGGACCTGATCTAAGCCAGCTGCCAATCCCACATGCTGTGGCCTGGCAAAGTTACTCTTCCCGAGGGACCAGTGAAGTATGCTCAGTGTAGAGTCAATGTTTCCTTTACAGCCCAAGCTTCCCTCTCTTGCAGGGGCTGAACTGTCAGGCAGAGTCCATTTTTTTGCTGCAGAGAGCAAAGCAAGAATTGTCTCCTGGGGCAGGAGCAGTCCCTTTGAAGCAGCCCTGCTACTGTCAGAGGTTGGTCAGCCTGAAGGGCTGTAGAACTGCTTTACTGCTGCCACGGCCCTCACCCATTGGTGAGACATGAAGCAGAGCCCAGTTAGGCACTGCAGTCAGAAGCAATAACAGAAAAGACCCGAGTGGGACCCTGAGTGCAGTAATGGGTCTTCATGGCCCTGCCTGGCTTCAGCTGGGCACCCAGTCCCACCATGGGTGTGGGAGCCTATTTCAGTCCAGCCCAGACCCCCAGCTCGTTTCTGAACTGGCATGTTGGTGGGCCTGTCTCCAGCCCTGTCTCTTGGTTGGACACCATTGTTGCCATGTTGCAGACCTGGCTCTGAAATTTCTTCTCTGAAATCTCTACACTAATGATACCAGCTGAAATATGAACTGGCTCTGGCCGTATCTGCTCCTGTCTGGGCACCCTGGTACTGGTTCACTCCTTGCAGTGCCATCAAAGGACTACCTTTCCAGCCCTGCATCCCACATTCAGCCCTTTGGGACTGCAGCCTTCTGTGATGGACCAGCCTGACCAGGGCCACCCTTGATACCTAGCTGTTCTTCATTCCTCTGGCAGCCCTGTGTGGCTCCCTGGAAGGATGCTGGATTTTGTGACCCTGAATCCCGCCGATTCTGTATGGTACGTCCCTGCATGGCTTGTTGGGGCTTCTCTGCTGACTTTTCCCTGTTTTTTTTCATCTCTGAAACCTCTACACTATTGATACCTGCTGAAATATGAACCTTCTGCCAGTGGGGAAGGGAAAAAATAACATTGTCTTCTTCTTGAGCATGGACCTGAGTGCTAGTTAGGAAACGGTCTGATTCAAGAGTCATTTGTGGCCTCTGCGGTCCTTGGGACAAGCTAGTGACGGGCTGAGCTGCAGTGGTTTGGATGGGAGCTTGTGCTTTTGTTGCTCAATCTTACCCTGTAGTAGCACTTCCCTAGGAAGTGTCCTGGCACACTGGCACTGGACGGCTCATTAACGAGCCCAGCAGCATGGCAGCAGAGCCCTGAGAAACACAGATGTGCTTGTGAGTGCAGTGTTTCTGTGGCAGAGCCATTTTGCTGCTGGAAGACAGAGAGGGTACAAAACAACGTAAACTGACCTGTGCTCGCTGCTCTAGACCCCTCTCTGCCATGAGCTAGAGTGTGTTGCCAGGTCATTTCTCACGGACAGTTACTTAAGGCTCATTCTTCATTTGGGCTACATTTGAAATGGCATCTTGAAGCAGAAAACTGAGAGCCTTGGCTCTCTGACCACACTCAGCTTTCCTCGGTAGCCCAAGGAGCACTCCTGCTTCTCACACTTCCCATCACCTCTGACATCTCGCCTCTTAAAGAAGCTGGGTTATTTCAGTCAGTTTTCAGTATATATTTAGTGGTATTAGGAAAAATAAATAGACCAGTGGGAGAATTCCACACTCTGAAGCAGAAAAAGAATGAACATAAATATTTGGGGTGGTACTTTCATAGCAATATAGAAAGAATTCCAGAAAACAATTCCTTCTGCATCAGCAGAGACTAAGTGCAAAGTATACCGTTTGTCTTGGTCTCTTTCAAAGCTATCAAGAGGAGTGGATGACCAGGCTTACCAAGCTTTAACATGCGCCTTTCAGTGCAGGGAGAGCTGTGTCACCACAAAGCCTTCCCGAGCACTGCAGATACATGGCAGGATCCTGTGCTGCCAGTCACAGGCTTGACTCCAGTTGCTCTGAGGAGTGATTTATGCCCACAAAGTGCTATGCTTCCCAGGGCACTTTGAAGAATTGCATTTACTCACTTGTGTCACTCCATCAGTCGTCACCCTGTGCAGGACTTGGCTTAAATTGTGTTTTCAGTGCATCAAGAAATGCAGAGGTGCAACACAAGCAACCCTGCTCGTGGAAAATGCTACGGACTCACTTCTCCTGCTGGGCTGAGACACAGAGAGGCCAACAGAGAGGCTGGTTGTGCTTCCTAGTGATGTGTAGGAGGATGCTGAGGTACCTTTGATTGCGTGGATGCATAGCATTAGGCAACATTACACAGCAGATGCATAAAGAAGACCTTTTCTGAAGAAGAGTGGGTGAAATGTGGTAACATTTACCAATGTTACTAGGCCAATACTGGGAGAAAAATGTAACTTCCCATTTGCTGAATTGCAGGCATTGTAAGACTTGTTTCCAAGGCATGCAGCCCCGTTGTGATGGCTGGGATGATCCCCAAGTTTCTGGAGTACGGTGGGAGGTGAACTGGGGCTGCGTTTGCCTTGGGCACAAGTGGTTGGTTTCTCTAGGGAGCAGAGTAGCGCAGGGGGTGCCCAGTCTCCTCTGAGTTTGTGCCTCCATGTTTTCTCTCCTCTGTAATAAGTTGCAAAATCTGTTTGGGGCTTGTCTTGTGTCTGGGGCAGTAGTAATGGCTGTCTCCCATGCAGAAGTCCGCTGTCGAATGAAGGAAGGGCTTCTACTGCAGCGTCAGAGGGACAACGGGGAAGGAAGAAGGATTAAGAACGTCTTTCCCCTCTGCTAACCTATGATATCATCACCAAACACCTGGTTTGTAGACTTAAGGCTTTTATTTTTTCTGTCTCCAATAAAGAAATGTGGAAATTAAATGCATTTGTTCTACAACATTCTTTAGGGAAATAGCAAAGGCTCTGTGCCTAGTGACTCTCAGCCTCTACCATGTAAGCCACCCCACTCTCTAGCTCCAATGTCTTGACAGTGATAATTCCTCTGCTGACAGGCTATACACTGGAGCAGAAGCTCAGTTTTAACTACTGGAATTAGGAGTTCCAGCTGAGATCCACTGGTCATAGCCCGGGCTAGGTCCCTACAGCTTTGTGCCATGTGGCCAACGTGCTGTCGTCCTTCTGCCAATGCTGTGACTGTAGGAATGCAGCAATTTTTCTCTTGAAATAGCTGAGACCTGTTGCAAAGCCCACTAAAATTGATGCAGCTTTTTTTTTTATGGATTTCACAGGGTTTGGCTCAAGCTCTCAACAACATTGCTCTGGCTCAGTGTGAAACTTGGAAGAAACCTTGAGTAAACAAGCCAGGCTAACTAATACTCTATGGGCTAATCATAACTGCTTGAAGGACAAGATAAGGTGTGAGATGGTAAGAGAGTAAAAAAGGTAACAATCATTTTTAAAAAAAGCTTTATCCAAAGTTATCCAAGCTACCTCAGGTCTGGTTTGATTTTGGTGAGATAGATCCCAAATTTTATATATGCGTGTCAGCTTCACAGGAAGAAGTGCTGAATTTCAGCTCTGAGTGGGGGGCTTTCAGCTTGTGGTAAAACCCATCTCAGCTTCACACATAGAGAAGGTAGTTCTCTAGAGCAGAAGTTACCCTGTGGCCTCATTGCTAATTCCAGGTGTTGGAGAGCTGAACCTGATGCTAAGGCAGAGATGGGAGTGACTGTAGAGCAGCGCTGCTTGGCCAGGAGATGGATGGTTCTTCACAGCAGCAGATCTTGCCCTCATTCGCTCCAGCCCTTGTGACTTTCCATCCTGCTGTTCCTTTGTCCCTTCCTGTGTTCCTTGCCGCTGTGGAGTTGTCCTGGCCTCATCCTTTGGGTGATGGAGTCTTGTGTTGCCTATGCTTCTGAAAGGTCTGGAGCTACTGCAGGTGGAACGTAGAGGCTCCAGCCTCCTCTGTGGTGGCTTAAGTGGTTTTGCTTTGGTGTGCTCTTCTCAGGGGTCACAAACAAATAGGCTTCTAAATTAGTCTGAAACTTGTGCTACATGCACTTCAGATAAAGCAAAGTCACTAGAAGTTGTATGTCATTACCTGAAAGCAACTGGTCCTTGTCCCCTTCACAGGTAGCAGTCGTGTGACTTTGTGTAGCCATTCCTGTGTTGACGTTGATCTGGAAAATATTGTGAGCACACTAGACTGGAGATAAAAGGCCATTAAACTGGTAAAGATTGACTGCCCTGAATTTCAACAACTTTGAATAAAAGCTTAGCTTTTTAAAACTCCTTGACTGTTGCCTGGTGTTGGGCTAGTTTGAATCGAGCTGTAGCTGAACATTGTTGCTGTCTCAGATCAGGTCTTTGCATGACACTCTTACTCCAAACTAGTCTAGAAGGAACTCAGGATACTTTGCAAGAATTAACTATGTTTATTGGCACTTCTTCAGTCCTGTTGGCTTGGTACCAATTCCAAGCAGGCTCTTGGTGGCTGCCTGAAGGTCTCTCCATTCAAGGATTGTGTCAGCAAAGCCAGGTCTGTGCAGTGTTAGGTGACGGCATCTAAAATGTCAGTTCTCCATCCCTGGTGCACATCCAATGTGGTAACAGGTCTCTACCAATGAGCTGATTTCCTTTGGGAAAGTGTTCCTTGAGGGTAATATGGAATTACCCATGACACCTCTGGTCCTTTGTGTATTAAGTCCTGTATTCAGAGCAATCACTCTGCATGACAGACTGGCTTTTTGTTTCCCATGCATCTGTGGTTGTGAGACTGGTTAAATATCTAAGCTATCAGACCTACTAGAAAGTTTTGTGCCATGGGGAAGAAGGAAAGCAGCAAGTGATCTGCTCTGTGAGAGCTCTTCCAGGCCATTTGTTCTCTTTGGGCCTTCTCACGGCTACAGTTCTGTGTTCCCCTGTGCAGCAAAGCTCTGAAGTCAAAGCTGGATTTCAGCCACCTCCAAGTTGACCGTCTTGTCCCTGCAGTCTGATGTTTAGAGATTTGGAAGGAAGGGGGAGGAAGAGAGGGCTAGAATAAAAACCAACCTGAATACCTCCTTGAAACTCTTGTCTGCAGCCAAATAACTCACCAATTGGCTCTTCCATCCCTACAGAGTCTCATCCTTACCGTCATACTGTCTGATTTGCTAATTACTGCTGGTACCTTTACTAATACTCCCTGGTTCCCGATTATCTTTTTATACATCCTCAAACGTGGCTCGGCTAACCAGCCACAGCCTTCCCATTTGAATATTTCCCTCTCTGAATATTGGAAACAACATAGCCACAATAAAGGGATACTTTTACTTTCAAATGCTCTTTATGTTTCCCATGCAAGAATGTAAAGGTTTTCAAGGAGTACCTTTTCACCTTACCCAGAATGTAGTTGTAGGATTTCTTTATTTATTCCATGTTTGGATTTATCACATCTTTCTCAAAGCTGTTGTACTCACCTGACTTGGAGACTTCTACTGTCTTCAGGCTCCCAGGGCACAAGATATTCTCATAGTTTGTATGTATTTTCACTTGCTGGTAAGGGTTGAGAGGTAAAATACCTCACAAATGCTGTGACCTATTGGTTGCTGCATGGGTTTTATTTCAAAGCCTTTAATTCCTACCTCTTCCCTTTGTTGTTTGTTTTGAAATGGATCCTCTCAAGCTGTCAGTCTGGAATGCTGCCCAAAAAGCGGAGACACACGTGGATCTGATCTTTTAGCAGTTGGGCCACATAGCTGTGGTGATGTGTCCATGACGACTTTGGCTTTCCTGAAGCTGGGCATTGGGCAAGCAGATACGTGTCAGTATGTTCAACTTGTTAAAATCTCTGTACCGGTTATTTTGGAAAGAAACTGCAAGCAGGAGTTATTGTGATGCTGGTCATCTGCAACCACAAAAAGTTATGAATGTAAAGGTGACAATGTGGGAGAGAATGCAGAGGAGAGCAGTAAAAATAATAAAAGCTTTCATAATTAAAGCCAGTAGATTTGAGGTAAAGAGAGATAGGGGTTTTTCCCCATAGATGAGAAGCCAGAAGCAAGACATGAATGCCTGCAAATATATACATATATAAGGGAAAGTTATTAAAAAGAAGTTGTTTCAATATAATGCTAATTTTACAATGCTTCAATTGACTGTGCATCTTAGCATTGGTAAGAGGGAAACATACATTGCCTGTCTTTAAGCATGAGGTGAGCAGTCTAAAGCCTCTCAAATGTTAGGGTCAAAGGGGTCCCTAGAGAGGGAGAGCTGAAGCTCATGAATGATTCCTGTCCTGGATCAGTCTCTCAGAGGAACCTGTCTTAGTTAAGGGGGCAGACAGCTACCAGTTTGTTAAGCACAGAACTGAGTGTTGAAAGTTGGGTGATGCACGCACTGCTTTCCTCTCTTTTCAGCTTGGTACACAGTCAGGTCCTGTGTGCTTCACTACATGAGCTCAGAGCTTCACTGGTTTTGGGAAACCATAGAGATGGAGCAGCCTGCCTAGCCAGCATTGAAGGATGGTGTGTCTGTGGGGGCTTTGAAGTCTTTCAAGGGATCCAGCTTCAAGAAAGGTAGGTTGGATTTGCTTTTGGAATCATACGTGTCCTAAACAGTGTTGCTCAGTTACTGCTGATGTCTCTGTATGCCCAACTTACTGCTATTTTGCCTGGTGCAGACACTGTGAGTTTAGCACTGCTTCTAAAACAGTTGTTTCTTACTCCATTGGATTCATCTTCTAGAACTGAACAGCTTGGAAGTCAGCTAGAACCTGAGCTGCCCACCACCCTTTCAAAGGCATCATTAACACAGGAAGGTGCTTGTTATTCATCTGTTTGTAATATTCATCTCCAGCATTAAAAATAAAGCTAACTAACTTGGAGATTTTTGAAAATGTTGTCCTACCGGAGCTTATGAAATTTTCTGCATTTATTTTTTATTTGCATGTCAGTAAGATGTGGTGAAAGCAGTGCCCTGGATGGAGCAGAAGAAAAGTGGCTTGTACACGTGTCATTCTGCAGACAAGTATGCAAGTGGTTGCATAACTTAGAAAAACCCACCCCAGCACAGGACCCAGGGACAGTCTGCTGAGTCTGCTGAATAAGGGGGAGATGTCACCATCACTGGAGATACTCGTCTGTAAGGTCTGGTCTGGGTTTCATAGGAGTAAAGAGGTTGCTCTGTGAGGATGTGGAATAAAGAGCTGCAGAGAGGTTTCCTTCCTGCTCTAACATTTCTGTGGAAGGCTTTCTGGAAAGTGGATTAAATGCCAAAAAACTCCACGTGCTTATGGTGTCACCGAAAATAGCGGGGACAGTATTGAGTTTCACTGAAAAGCCCTGTGGAAAGCTGCGTGCGCTGCAATGGCAGGGTTACGGGTGACAGCAATTGCTCATCCCGAGGAGTCCTGAAACATCTCTCCGTTCAAAAAGAGTCCTTATACACATAGTCTACAGGACATTTCCTGGGTAGATGTCTCTCCCATCAGAAGACAGGGCTGTCTGTCCATAAACACTTTCCAACAAGGAAGGAGAAAGTCCGGGCTGTCTGACCCACATCAGCCTCCCCAGGTGACAAACAAGCTACAGAGACAACACTGTGGCACTGGTGAAACTTAGACTAATGTGGTGTGTGAGAAAAGGATTTCAACACCCAGCTCGCTGTTCTGAGTACTTTTCCATACATTTTAAAAGAAGAGTAGGATGTGTTGTGATTTTTTTTTGGCATGACCCTGTTTGGTTGGAAAAGGTACCCACTGTGGAAGGAAGCAAGGAAATCCCATTCTGTCTCGTTTGCCCACTTGGCACAGCTGTACAGTGGAGTATCACCCATATAGAAAGACCTGTGTCAAGAATCTAATTTCTTTGAGGGGGCCAGAGAGAGAAAGAATGAGTAGGCTCTTGAAGGGTGTCATTCTTTGAATGACAGAACTCTAAATAGCCTTGGCAGTAGAGCCTTAACAGATGAAATAGAGCCCAAACTGTGTCTGAGGAATGAACCCAAGTTGATACGAGGGGTCAGAGAGAAGTTTAGGTAAGTCTCATAGAGGCTTCTGTTATCAATGTCACTTTTTCTTCTGGGTAAGGCAGACCTTTGTATGATGCTACCCCTGCCCGGATCTTCAAATATATCAAAACATGCAAACCATTGCTAAACATGTAGCAAAATACCACACCATTTGAAACTTGCCTGCTGAAACTGCAGCTGCTCCTTATGTGGAAAAGTGATATATACTGTTAAGCCGTGCTAAATCTGATGTAACAAGGGGAAATTCTTCTCAGACTGCCAGCAGTATATAAATCGCCTGGTGTGAGGAATGGAAGGAAATGCACCATAGTTGGGAATACCTCTGCTGGTAGCCAAAAAAATATTCTTCTCCAAAACATCCCCCACCTTCAAGCATTGTTTCTCCATTCATCGTGGTGTGATCCAAAACTGCTCTGTATCACATAGAAAGGTTGTTAATGATGGCTGTAAATCTGTGTCTGTATGATCCATGCAAGCTGCTTCCCAGCGAATTTCTCTGGAATTGCCTGAAAAGTATCGTTTTATGAAACTGAATTGTCCCCTTTCCCATAGAGTATGGGGCCTCATATGATTCTTCTCCTTAACCTCTCTGCCAGTGCATAGATATTTTCACAGCTTCTTTGCCCAGCTCCTCAGGTATATCACTAGAATCATGAGGAACAGACAGAAGGGGTAGTTTAGGGAAGAAGGGTATTGATACCATGGAGAGAAATGCTCTTGAGATAGATGCCTCAAGGCTCTTTTGGACCTGTGAGCACGTGAAAAGTTTGAGGACACGGAGGTAGTGGGTGTGTTCATCAGCTGTTGGGCCCTTGAACTTCTGAGTTTTAGAGGTATTGGCTGTGACACTTGAATGGCAGTCATGAGTACAGGAACCTGGCAATGTAATTTTTAAAAGGCACTGGGGAATACCAGAAACTGGATCATTGTCAATTGCTTTTGGACACTCTCTGAAATGTATAAAAAGATGGAATTTTGGCTTTGATCTCAAAGAAATAAATGTGTTTAGATAAGCTGCTTTAGTGAGAGACTGAAATCCTATGAAGTATAGAAATGGCTGGTTAATTGGTGAAATCACAGTGGTGCCAACTTGGAGGGTTAATGAAATACTGTCCTGTTTTGGTAGATTGAAGCAGACAGAGAGCTATTGGTTCTTCTTTTAGCCCAGGGACAGAGGTCTTAATTGCTCTGTCTTGTTGGAATGTGCCGGGCATCCTTAGGGATGAAATCGAAGTGAAACAAGAAAAAGGAACTGAACTGAATAAATAATATACTATGGCACGTTGTGTGGTGTACATAATCAAAGGTTTATACGTCATGCACAGACTCAGGCTATTAAGAAGTGATGTTGCAGTGCTAGGCTTGCTCGACTCACGTTGATGACATGTTTGTCTTAAATGTGTTTCAATGATTTTGTAATTTTAATGCTAATAGACCATTCCTGTGGTTTGCTTTGTTAGACAGAACCTGAACACTGTTTTCTAAGTCATTTTGGCATCTGTTCCAGTTGGATGAGAGAATTGCTGGGAGGCTGAAACCCAAAACATACATGACAAAATGCCGTCCAGAGAACGCAATGGGGATAAAGTTAAAGCCAATATACTATAGCTACGGGGTTAATGCTATTAGTAGGGGTAATGAATCCTCAATGCTGCTTGCTTTGAATGCCTGTCTTCTCTGTGCAACAAAGGGCTTGGATCAAAGTCATAAAGCGTAGGCATAAAACAGAAGGAGCTTGAAAGAGAATATCCTGGACTGACCCATTCATCTCCATGTAGAAGAAGGAGGTAATAAAGAGAGTTGATGGAACTCTTTGCCTACTTGTATGAAGGGCTTCATTCAGCATCACCAGGAGAGATTTGTTTGATGGTGGCCCTAAGAGCGGGCAGGGGATATGGAGCGCTTTGGCTCTGGTTCGGGAAAGCATAACATTCAGGATTCAAGAGGATTTACTTGTGTCCTACAAGTCGAGCACAAGTTTAAGTGTGCTGTTGGCCCGCAGCCCACTTGTTTAACACCGTGCAGAACCAACGTTAAAATGGTGAAGTGCGCAGAGAAGTATTAGCTAATGGTACCACAACCAGTGCCTGGAAATAAATGCGATGCCTTAGCCTTAAGCCCCTCCCCCTTCTTCTTCCTTTCCAAGGACTAATGTGGAAACTTTCCAAACGGATTTGGGAAGAGTCCTTGTAGGACTGACCCCCGTATCATGTAGGCTCACGGCAAAGCTTTTGTTGGCTTCACTGGGTCAGGGTTTGCTGGGTGGTCTTTAAAGCCTGTGCAGAAAGGAATATCTATCCTGTGACAAGGGAGATGCTTTGGTGGTTCTATCTCCCTGTTGGCAGCTCAGCAAACACATCTTCATTCATTGACTGCTTTGCGGGCTCTGGGCTGGTGTGTGCTCTCACACAGCTGTCTCCTGTGGGCTGTGGTGAGCAACTGGGCATGGGGCACGGCCCATGTATCTGCGACCGGGAGCTGCAGCGAGGCAGAGCCCCGGGCCACCTTCCTCATCTGTCCCCACCTTCCCCACCTAGTACCATACCAACCATCCCCAGGCAGACGTGACAGGGCTTGGGCTTGGACTTGGGTTTGCTGTGGCACATCTTTGACTAGTAAACTGACAAACATCACAAACCTTCCCAGTGGCAGGCAGCTTTGTGCTGGGTCCTGCCATCTTGTGAGCCTGAAGCAAAAAAATTCACCATTCCTCTTATGGCTAAACAAGTATGTGGGATTTTTGTTCTTGTTCCTTTAGTCTAGTGGGAGTTTGCTTTCTTTGGTCTAACACAACTGCTGTCTTCCCGGCGGTATGTTATGTCTGGCAAGAGTGCGAATGATGGAACTGAGGCTTGGAGCACCTTCTATCTTCACAGCGGGGAGGCTGAATTACTGCTAAAAGGAAAGCTTTATTCACTTATTAATGTATTTTTGTCAGCTGTAGCCAACCACAACTTGTGTTCTTAGACACGTACATGTGGAAACACTCTGTGTTCTGAATGTGCTTTCACATAACGTGTACGTAACCCTGCGCAAGGGCTAAGACCACAACTAGGAAGCAGGTCCTACTTGCAGAGGGTTTCTTTAGAAGGCCCATTTGCTGGTGTATCCTGTAAAGTAATTTTCCCTCTTGCCAGGGCTGTTAAATAGAAAACGAATGTGTTCTAGCCCAATCTTTGATTGTTATGATCAATTGGGCAGAGTATGGATTAGAGAGAGGAAATTGGTTTCAGCCA
>JAOQGH010000175.1:0-12121 GCA_025769975.1 Gallinago jamesoni
AGAAAGAGAGAAAGAAAGAAAGAAAGAAAGAAAGAAAGAAAGAAAGAAAGAAAGAAAGAAAGAAAGAAAGAAAGAGAAAGAAAAGAAGGAAGGAAGGAAGGAAGGAAGGAAGGAAGGAGGAAAGAAAGAAAGAAAGAAAGGAGAAAAAAAAAAGAAAGAAGAAAAGAGCACAGGGAGGAATGCAGTATTTGCAATCTCATTGTTTTAAGCCTCCAAGAACTGGATAAAACAAGACACCAGTGAACAGCTTCTCGTGACTGTGCACAGCGCTCTTGCCAGAAGAGCTGGCCTCTAATGAAAACAGCATGTGGGAGGGGAGCTCACATTGAATCAAAGCACAGAGCAGCAGCGACCTCAGCCCTGGTGTGGCGGATCTCTGCTGGGATGCACTGGAGTCTCTCGAGAGGGCTGTGGAGGAGAGGAGAAGAGAGGTTTACTGCTGAAGCACCTCGTTGTCTTGGCTGTCTGTGGGGCTGCTCGCGTGAGGGCAATCTGCCTAACAGGAGATGCTTAGCAAACACCTTTGGCTTTACTCAGCTCTCAGTTTTTCCAGCGCTGCTGGGTATCTTTTCTAAGCCACCCTTGACTGTTCCTTCAGCTGGGACAACAGGGGGAAAACACTCAGCCGCCAGCCTCAGGGTAATCTTGAAAGACTTCTACTCATGTGGGCTCCCTCTCTGGGCCGGGGATTTTGCAAGTGCACTAGGCTGAGAAAGGCAAAAAACAGGAAGGAAAGCCTGGGTGGGGTAGGAGAAAATGGTTATGGTGACTCAGGATATAGTCTTCTCCCTTTGAGACAGCTTGGACTAAGCCAGTATCTCATGACAGCATGAGAGGACTCTTTCAGGTCCCTCTAGGGTTTGGATGACTCCATGGTTTATGTGTATGGAGCAGTTTCCAAAATGCCAGAGCTTTGCCAGCCTCTGGCTCCTCCTGACTATTCAGAGTCCTTGGACTTCTATGGCCACAATCTTCTTAGTTGAAATCTCTTCTTCCACTTATACTAGAAAGTCAAGTTCATTCCCACTAGCTCTGCCTTGTGTACCTTGGTTCCTCATGGATCCCTTGTGCTCAAGCAGAGCAGAGGGAGTAAGAGGATACCTGCACACAGTTTGATCAACACTGTCTTCAGACATCTTTTCATGCATGTCCCCAGCCCTTGTTTGTGGCACTTCAGAAAAGACACTCCTCTTGCTCCTCTGCTGGGGAGATGGTGCTCTGAGGCCACCAAGACCCTTTGCAGCTGAGAGGAGAGAGGAGAGGCTGTTTGTGGAGGCAGCAAACTCTCTGGGACCACCGGAAAAGTTTGTAGGACATGCCTGGGATGCCTGGGACATGTGGAGCAGCCAAGCTGACATTTTGGCAGTGCGCCACTCAGTAAGACGTGAGGAGAAACTGGAACCTGTGCCAAGGTCATATTTTAAAGCAGCCCCCCTTGAGCCCTTTGATATGGATAGAACTGGGTTTGATAACTAGGTTGATAGGGATAGCGTTTCGCACATGTTTATAGCTCACACTTCCACGTGAGAGAAACTTCAGCCTTGCTCAGGCAGGCTGCTCTCCTCCTCGGCTTGCTGGGTTGCAAGCAATGGCTGCCCTTCATTCCCAAGTGCCCCCAGCTCCAGCCTCAGCCTGATGCAGTGGGAGATCGTTGATGCCCTCCACTGAGGAGAAAGTACTTGGCTGTGAGCTTTCTCATGGTCTGCTGCTCATTCCCGGCTTTCCTTCCCTTCACTGGGAAATAGGGAGACACCGCATCTGTAGACACTTCAGAAACTGCTGCGTGAGGGAAAGAAAAGTAGCCTTGCAGAGCATGGAGCATGAACCCAGGGACCACAGTCCACCTGGCCTCGTAAGCCACCTTCGAGGTCAGCACCCTGCTATCCCATCTCTGCTCTCTCCCTCAAACTCATCTTTACCAAGCATCCTCTTAGAGCCACCCGGTCGGGTAGAGATGCTAAAAGGTTTGGTAAGGCAAGTCTCAAGGCAACGCTGGTGATCTGAGCTCCTGTAGCTGCTTCAGTCTGGCCCTTCAGATGCTCTCTCATCTGTTTCTTCCCTTTTTGGTTTTTCCAGTCATGTGAGACCTTTTATTATCCAGAGGAGGAACCCATGCACAGGGAAGATGCTCTACTCGATGAAGGCTTTCTCCTGGCCCGGAAAGTCTGGTTGCTAGCACTTGTGGACTCACACCACTAGAGGTCGGCCGGTCTCTACTGATGGCACCGCTGGAAGCAGGAGAAGACAGCAGCAGGCCAAAGATGACTTCAAATAGCTTGGCCGATGGAGCCTTGTGTGTGTATGTGACAGACACTTCCTCTCGTATTGACATTTCTCTGGGCCTCGGGCCAGCTTTCCAGGCTTGGTGCTGCTCTTCTTATAGTTCGGTGTGTTCGACACACTAGAAAAAAAAAATCATGTCTTTAAGGGCAGGAGAGCACTGGAATAGCTGGAGTGTTAGCTTTTCCTGGAAAAGAAAAAGGTTGAAGCAGGCTGCTGGTGCACACATTGCTCTGGCAGCCTCAAAGGCAGCCCCAGCTGCCATAAAGGTGAAGAGAGTCACCCTCAGCCTCATGGAGTGGGATCTTGACACTGTTTGCACTCCCATTTTGCTCAGTGACCTGCAGGAACTTGGGACCTGGTCATGCCCTCGGGACCTTTCATTGAAGCTGGTTGGAGACGGGCTACTGGCCATGCCATAGGTAGCCCGGACCCACACTGCTCTGCTTACATGGCCACCACCACAATCTTTCTCACCAGTTTTTAAAATTCAAGGACCCTCTCCCCTTTCTGGAACATGACCCCCAAATGTCTACACAAAAGCTTTCCTGTACTGTCTGCCCACAGCTAGATTGAGTTTAGAGAAGTCTGTTTTTACTTTTATTTCTTCACACGTTGCTGGTTTGCTTGCACGTTCAAGGTTGTATCTATTACAGTCATCGGTTTCTCAGTTGCTTTGCAGTGTGCTGCACACCAGCAGTGTCGATGAACCACAGTTTCATGAAGAGCCCACTGGAGGATGTTTCACCAGGTTTTCAGGTCTCAGGGAGTTGTTGGAAGGGGGATGTAGTTCTCTCGTTTACCTGCCTAAGTTTTAGGTCAGTGCAGGAGTGAACCACTCAGAGGATGTGCCTCAGTCCCCTGGGAAGCAGCCAGACCTGATTCCATCCAGATGCTCTCTAAATGGCTTTCAGATGTCTCTCCTTTAGGAGAACAGCTTGGTACCTAACACCCAGTTTGATGCGTGGCTCAGACAGGCTGCTCCCCGTCCAGTGCTTCCAAGAACTCAGCGATCCAGCGGCTTCCTCAAGTCACCAGGCGCTTAGTCCTGCCAAGCCTTCTCCAAGGAGATGGTGATGACAGAGTTCACTTTACGGAAGGGGAGAAGCAAGCCTATCTCCAAGGGTCCTCTCTGCCAGCTGGGGAGAAGTGGGTGAAAGAAACTGCAAAATGATGGAAAATCAGCCCTTTACACCGGTCATGACCATCCCAGCAGCAGAGGGAACCTCACTGGATGGAAGTCAGCCTTCTGCTGCTGGACTCGGCTCTTAACTTCAAAGGAGCTGAGACTTAGCTGGTTTGAACTCAGTATCTCACTTCTTCCATTTGTTACCTAAAGCAGGCCAATTTTTGTAATTTTTGGAAACTCATTTCATGTAATCATAACCCTATGGTACAAGAAAAAAATACTTTAAATAAATACCGGCGTGTTTTGTGACACAAAAACCAGATACAGTGTATGGAAAATATAACCTCTTTCCATCTGGAAATAGCTTGGGATTATCTACTTTTTCTTGTAACTCATTTTCTACATGTCTCTGCTTCGAGGGTGATTTACTGCAAACATCTCTGTGTTCCCTTTGCTGTATTGATGCATAAGAAATCCTTTCACAATGAAATCATATTTTCCATGCACCAAAAAAAAGTCAGATAGAAGACGAAGAATATTATTGTAACAGAAAAATGGTAAGGACAAAGAAAGCTTATAATTTTGTAAACAGAGGTTGGGAGGAGGCTTTTGGGATTGAATTTCTGGGCAGCAAGTCAGAGGGTTTTTCTTTTCTTATTTTGAAGACTCTACTGGCAATGTCTGCAACCCAGAAAGAAGTAAATATAAACAATTCTCCCCTCCAACACAGCATTGATAGCTCAATTAACAAAACTAAGAATGTGATGAAGGATGCGCTGGGGAACCTTTGCTGTCTTGGAGAAGTGTTATGAACTTAGAGGTCTTGTTCCATCACTGAGAGTTTGCCAGAGAGGACTTAGCTAGGTACTGTCTTCTACTGCTGAATGTTTAAGTGACCAAAGCCAAAGCCTTTCATGCCACCAATGTGATGGTGTCACCCATTCTGGAGGGCAAAGAGGAGTTGAGGAAAGTACTTTTCAACTAAAATGAAAGTTTTGGAGTTAAAATCCATTGGAAAAATAGGAAACAGTCTCTTTCCCCTCCCATTAGTCACAGTGAGTAACTGAGAGAAGGGGGTGATGGTTGTAGAAAGGAATTACATTTGGCTAAGAACAACAGTTTATGGTATTTGCAAACAGCAAAGCAGGTGATTACTGTTGTTTTGCTTGCTAAAACCATTCTTCTCTTTTGGATAACTCAACATTTTCGTGTGGAACAATCAGAAAAAAATGTGCAGGAAATTGCGAAATTTTTTTCTGCTATTTTTGTCCATTTCTACAATTGCCAACGATGACCAATTTGGTTTCTAAACATTGCCACTCTGCTGGGACAGCTTATTGGGAAGGCATGTGTGGAACGGCTCCTCCGAAGGGAACCGTTCTGTGTTGCCTGTGAATCCTCAGCTTCGACGTGTTTTGGCACCAAGGAACAGGGAGAGAGAGAAACTAGCTAGTAACTTCTGGGCAGCTCCACACAGCTCACCTGGAACTGATTTTCAAAGGACCCATCTTCATCTGATGTAAATCAGCACAGCTGCATGGTCTTGGATTGGTTGGGTATTTTCCAAAACTCCTGTATCTGGTCAGGCAAAAGGTTTGCATGTTGTAGATGGTCTTTCTGTCCCTCTGTCCTACCTCTACACCCCGAGGCTATGTCCTCTGGGTAGGGCTGCAGGTGCTTATTTCAGCATCTATTTCAGGCCTCTACACCAATGGGGCGGACAGGTACTTGGCTGGGAGATTTTATTTGTGTGCAGAAAAATTATGTTTGGGCAGAACCAGGGAAATTCCTTTCTGGGGCACACTGCCCTTCTAGGTTCAGTGCCAGTGACACATTTGGAGCTCCTGATCTGGGGATCTGGGGCCTTGTAAGCTCCAGCTCTGGTTTCACAGCTTTCGTGAGCTGCCTTGGAAAAGCCTCCAACTCTCTCGTCCAGGTTCACCACCTCCTTTCCCAGCTGTAAAAATAACCCAGGGTGGGACAGAGAGCTACACCCTCTCCCCTTCCCGTGGACCTCAGCAGATGTCGTGATGGATGGTGAAAGCCAACTCTGTGGAGGTGTCAATGGAATTTGGCTACAGAAGGAACTTGGTTTATTCTGTCATTCATCAGGGCTGTGATTGCTGTCTGACAACTGGCAAAATCAGCTCATTTCATTCAACCAACAGTGAAACTCTAGATCTTTCCTGAGCTCTGCTTGGAGGTCTTTCCAACTGTCTGCATGCCCCTGTTCTCCGTCTGGCTCCAGCCACACAGGGATGGCCAGCAAGTGAGATTTCAAATTGGTGATGAGGTTTAGCTCTGGCTCAGGCAGATATGGGGACAATTAGTCTAAGATCAGTTTGTCAAAGTTGACAAATCAAATTATTCCTTCCCTTTTGCCTCCTTCCTTGCAGATGATATTTGTTGCTCAACTGTGATTCAGAAGGATGCAGGTGTTTCAGGACTGATTGGAGAAAGATGTGGACCAATGGAAGTAAAATTCTCACATCCGTGCTTTCTTGGACCATGTGTCTCTGCTGTTACCTGCAGAGCAGCAATGGGGAAGGAAGTGTTTTCACCCCAGGCATTGAGATGGCAGTGATCTCTTGAAGTCACTGGTCATCTGCAAACATGGGACAGAGTTCCCTACACATTTATGTCGGGTCTGAAAAAATCTGTGCTTTCTCTGCCAGTTTCTCTAGCTTTTCCTGTTATTTATCCCACCTTCCCAGATGTGTAGGTAGGAATGTAGAACAAGAGCATATTGAGAGTGGGATGCAGGGGACATCATGATATCATTTTATCTTCCTTGGAAGACTCCCTGAATTAATCTAGGATCTCTCTCTTTCATATCCAGTGCAGGATCCATGCTCAGTCCTCAACTGTGGTAGGAGCAGCATGTTTCTTCTAGCATGGATCTCATTGTTAACTGCAGGAGGAAACAGTACTTCCCATCATGACTTGTCAGGACTTTTAAAGATGGCTTTCGTATTGATCCATCTCAAATCACAGCTGATACACCTGATTTTGGCCTGATGAGATAGCTATAGATGCAGCAGGCAATCCAACAGAGAGCCAAAAACAGCTGCATAAGTCCTGTGCATTGACAAACTCTTCATGGCTTTTGTCCTCTAGCTCCTTTTTCAGTCATAGTCCCCATCCCTGACATGGTCAAGTTTCTGCATCCCACCTGAGTCCCAATGAGATTGCATGGGTCACTAAGCTAGGATGTGACAGAGCAGTGAAGCAAAATGTAGTGTTGCAAGGGTTTTCGGTTCCTCAGCTCATCCCAGTGTCTTATTTCATCTTTCACTTTTTACGTCTTTGGAAATGGCGGTATTTTGTTCTGCGAGGCCAGAATGCCTAGCCTGCTTCCCACAGCTCGTAGTCTCAAGCTCCAAGTTGATGGTTATCCTTGCCCACTCTCCTGTCATCACTTCTGATCAACACCCAGGGTTTCTGAGAGAGATAAAAATACCATAATGCATATAATTGAGCAGCACCATAATATAGGTATAGGGAAATCCCATGATGCTGAATCTCGAGCCCAGGCTAGTGGTTTGGAAAAGGTTCATCAGCTTTGGATGGCTCTTGAGGTCCGTTCTGCTAACAAGATCCCTGTAGACGTCAGAAGATGTATCTCTTAGTGGAAGTGACAGGCAGTGTGGGCTTGTGGTCAGAGAACTTCCTCATAATTGCCTTGACTCTACCCATGACCCCATCCAGGCCTGAGCTGCTCACTGAACTCCACATTTCCTGAAGCATCTCCTTGACTCAACTGCCTCCAGCTCTAAGAAATGGGTCTGCTCAAGGGATGTGGTTTGCTCGTCTGCATGGCAACAGCTGGCATGACCTGGCATTCGGCAATGTGGGAGAAGTTTCAGTTGTCTTGACCATTATGAACACGATGTCTGCGATGGAGAAGAGGAGTGCTCCTGTGCAAGCTGGACAGTTCTGCCTGTGCACCCTGGTTGTGGAGAATTGATGAACTTTGCTTGTTTATCTGAACCAGTTCTCTTCAGTTCTTTCCCAGTCCCCTCAGTCCAGTTGTCCCCTCATTTACCATCCCACCATGTGCCTGTCAGTCTCTCTGTCTGCACAGATCTTTCTGGGCATCTGAGCAAGCAGCACGTTCCTGCCTGCAAAACACAGCCCCACAGCTGTATTGCAAACAGCTGGTTGGGGGGTGGTACCTGACTGGGGGATTTCTCTCTGTGTTGAACCACATGTCAAACACCAACCCCTTTCCTGACCTGGGGTAGAACTGAGGAGGCGTGAAAGAAGGGTCAGATATGGAGGTTTTGCACAGGTGACAGGTGGAAACCTTCCAGGCCCAGGCAATGGAAATGCCTCTTCTCATGGGGCTGACAACGCTAACCAGGTATGGCACCAGACTGATGTTCTTGAGCTTCATCCAGGATAGGGTTGAGATGAGCAACTATGAGAAGTTTTTCCAGGGTTTCAGTGGGACCAGGATTTCACTGAGATTGAAAGTCCTCATTCTGTCACCACTGCTTTCTCTTTCCTCCCCCAAATACTTTTGTGCCCCTTTCTCTTGAACACAGATCTTGCCCTTCAGTTTGGCCTAGGGGCCATTGCAGGGTGTATTGTGTCATTAAGTATTAGCAAACTTGTTGAGATGCGACAAATATATTTTTTGAGATCTCCATTAATTTAGGTCTGACTTTGACTCTAGACACAAACTGCTGGTTACCTGCAGAAAGCCCTGAAAGCATCACATTGAAGGAGGAGACCTTCACAGGAGGACCTCCTGAACACTGAGATGTGTCCTTAACTCCCTGCAAAGTCTTTGAGCATTACATTAGCATAGTGGCAAAGCTGAGAGTTGGATGAATCTCTCAAGGGGTGAGGATTCAAGCTATTCATGCCAAAGGAATTGGAATTTCTTGGCACTCTTCATCTGATTGCATGGCCAAGGCCAGTGTGAACCCTTCAGAGGACAGGTGCTAAGCACAGCCCATTTAACCTGAGTACAGCAGGTTCCAGGCAGGTTAGAACATAGGGTGCTCTTTGAAGTTCAGTAGTGTAAAGTGCCTGCGAGGGGAAGAAGCTTAGAGTGTCCAAATAGCTGAAGAAAATCATGTCTCCTTCACTCTCTTGGGCATTGCTGGAAGACACGCTATAAATTCAGGAAGAATAACTAGATGTACGTGGATGGGTAAAGGTCCTGATGTCATGGGTGAAAGCAACCTTTTCAGGGTACAGCATGGTGTAAGGGAGAGCTGGCAGTCAAGAATGACAAAGGAGGGACAGAGAGATGGTGCAAAGAAAGCTGTTGATAGAAGAAAGGAGAGTGAGAGTTGGGGAACAGCTTTAGGGAAGGAGGAGTAAGAAGAAGAAGAAAGCTGGTGAATGGAGGAATGTGAGAGTAACAATTGTGTTCTGGGTAGAAGAGTAGTAGATGGAATCTGCACTCTTGCAACCAGTATGGGAAAACAGCTGCAACTGGTTTTGGGAAACCTTCAGTCTCCTCCAGGGATGCTTGAGATAGTAGAGGTGGCGTATTATGAGGACCTCTTTGCTTTCAGACTCTATCCCATCCCCACACAAGACAAGGCAGAACCTGCTGACCCCCAGCTGCAGAGATGGGCACCCGAGCAAAGGAGTGTCTTGGGAGGTGGCAGTGCCATGGCTGGGAAATGTCTTCCAGCAGCAGATGCCTTTAAAGAAATAAACCCCAACCAAAATCCTATGGATTGGAGAAGGAAAGCAGAGAAGTCCCTTCAGCTGTTGAAATTGCCATGTCAGCATCCGTGAGCCGTTGGCTGGCTTGCTGTCTCTGACAAAAATTGATGGGGACCATGTGGCAGTCAACACGGGAGAGGGTGGGAGGGTGCCAAGCTTTCCTACGTATGTGTGTGTGTATATATATGTGAGTGTGTATTTATTATCCCATCTCTTCCGCAGTTGCCTGTGTGACTTGTGCCAGCAAGCTGTGGAGATGTGGCCTTTTCTTGGAATGAGGAATGCGTCAAGGAAAGTGTGGTTGCATATACTTATGAACATATGGAGGCCCTGGAGTCACGCCACACGGTTTGCCACTAATTGAAATAGGCTGGCTAACCTCTTATTGTGGCCACCAGGAGCAACCCTGGAGGGAGGGATGGCAGAGGGGGAGGGGAGTGCTGTGCACGGGCACAGTACATCTTCCAAAGCAAGACTGGGAGAAGAAAACATCTCCCCTTTCTCCTCCACCTCTTCCAGGATGGAGCGAGGAAACTGTAGGGATACAGAAGGTCTAGAAGCAGAAAGGAAAAGCTGTGCCCAAAGGGTCAAACATGGATTGGAGGCTGCCCCAAAGCAAGGTCCTTTTGCACTTGGATTAGATCCATATTCCACTGAGCCCATGTCTGGCCACCTCCCTCAAAGGTGAAGTGCTGCATGGGCAGTAAGAGATGGAAAGAGGTTCCCAGTGGGAGGGGAGAGACAGGAAGAGGGAAAATAGGTGGCAACTTCAGAAGCAACTTGGGTAGTTCATGTAAAGGAATGTCATGGGAGAAGAGGAGGACCAGCAACATCTGGGCTGTTCTATGGGCACAGCAAAAAGCATTCACAGAGACAAATGACTTCTGGCTGCTCCTGTACTGATGAATTTCTGGGGTAGGTTCATGTATGGCCAAATGCTGACTGTCCTCCTTGTGCTCACGCTATCTATGAAATTAACTTGGAAGAATAAGGTCTACTTCTAGTATGGGCTCAAAGACATCCTGATGCAACATGGAGAGGTTACACAACATGGAGAGGTTACTGAGTTTAGACTGAGGGACTTCTACACTTGAGTAGTGTAGAAGAAGAGTGCTTGACTCTTCCTTCGGCACCTTCCTTCAGATTCCATGTACCTGAGCATCTCTTCATCTCTTCACTTATCTTCTAAATCAATCTCTCTTCTGCCTGCTCCTTCCCACAGATAGCCACATGACTCCTGAGTCCTCATATACATCCAGGTCGAGGTGCTCCAGTGACTGTTAAAAAGTCACATGCTTTGTTTCTTGCATATGTTGCAAGAGTTTGAAGTGGTGGAGATTTTGCAAGACCTGTACTTGGGCTATATTGGTAATGTGAAATACTAGAGTGAAGATTGCCAGAGAAAAATATCTCTGGGTATTTTAACCTAGAGATTTCTGGATTGACCTGCACCTGGAATCACACCCTGTTCAGCTTTTTCCCAACTATGGAGCGGAGTACACCCTTGGATAACCATTACCAGCTCCTGACTGTGGATTTCCCATGAGGCAGTCTTGCACCGCAGTCCTCAGAGGTTCAGTCTACACCTCTTGGCCATGTGGAGATTTGGCTATGCCAGAAGGTTGGTTGCCTTGGGGTAAAGTCTTCCAACTTTTGGTGGTATGTCATTCACAGTGAACTACAGCTCACACCACCCCGACTTCATAACTATGTCAAAGGGATGAATTTCCACCAACTTCTCTGCTATGCTTCTTTTCCCATCTCTTGCTTTAATTTCAAAAGAATTTAGTCTTCAAGAATAACTGTGGTAAACGTGGAGGGGAGGACTATCAGTGCCCTTGTGATTTTGTCAGATCCTTTGCTTCAAAGTGGGAGAGCTCTTACGAATACCTCAGGCCAGCTAAGCCTGTACAGGTTCAAGGCAACTCCAAACCCAAGTCTAAGATTTATTTTTTTTTCTTCAGAAATGGAACAGAGATAATAAGCTAAAATTGACACATGTTCTGAACAAGTTCTGTACAGTGAGGACATAACGTGCAAGGAAGAAAAGAAAGATGGATTGGTTTTCTAGAAACAAAATACACAGGAACATAGGAACTTATATAGGGAATTTCCAATAATAAAGTGGGATGCCACTGTGATTAAGGGAAACTAGACTGTTAAAAATAAATATTCAGGAAAAAAATGTTCACAAGATGGTATGAAGAATATACTGCTCTTGTATCATCAATTTCTCTAATGGAGACAACCATAAAAGATCCCCCACATCGTTAATTGGGTGTAAAGGGAAACAATGTGCAATATGTTTTTCTATCGTATTTATAGTTCTTGTAACAAACTGAATGAGTATTTTCCTCGAATTGCTCTAGGAATTTGCTTACTGAAAAAGAATAACATCTGATTTTGATGTATAACATTGTTAGAATATTTTAATGAAGGTTCAAAGGGTTTTCTAAAACAGATGCAGGCTGATCCGTTCATCATCAGACACTCAAGATGTGCCCAAAATATCTCAGGGTATGTCATTGCCGATGGTGTGAATCTGTACGTTACAATTCCTGAACTCCATGTTTCTTGGGCTGTTGATCTCTGACTTTCTGTTTACGTATATCAGCTTGTGAAGTCGAGTCTGACAGCGCCTCGGAGTGGAAGCGAGCATGTAAATATCATTACAAATATGTATGTTATGAGGCAGCTGAAGACTCCTACATGGCTATAACCATCCTAATTGAATCTCCATGCCCCAGAGATCTAAAAGATGAGAGACAGCAGCTGGATGATGGGATAAATAAGAAAGAGGAGGTGACAGGTGATGGGTGACCAATAAATATGATAGGAGATGTGCAATTCCCAGCTGGCTGGGGACAGTAATCACAACTCACTGTCTCTTCATGGCTAACCCTACACTAGACTTCATCACCCACAACACACATTGCCAGAGTTATTTTCATCATTCAGATCTTTAGAGGAAAGGAAAGGAAAGGAAAGGAAAGGAAAGGAAAGGAAAGGAAAGGAAAGGAAAGG
>JAOQGH010000177.1:0-11991 GCA_025769975.1 Gallinago jamesoni
ACTGGAAGGCCGCTATTAGATCTCCCCGGAGCCTCCTCTTCTCCAGGCTGAACAACCCCAGCTCCCTCAGCCTGTAATGTGTGGACTTGTCTCTTCAGTCATTTTCCCCCATTTTCTATCACTTGTGACAACTGCTCATCAGGGAGTGAGGCTGCCAGTTGTCCCAGATGGTGGACCATTGACTATCAGCACTGTCCAGTATTGGCTAGATGAATAATCTGCAGATAGAAATTTTTTTTGTTATTGATTGCTGTCATTTTCATGAACTTTATAGAAAACTAAAGAGCTGTGACAGTTCTATTCGTTAATTCCCCACTCCCAATGCAATTTGAGTATTTTAATGTTGCGCCTGTTTTGGTAGTTAAGACTGATACCATTACATTAAGTACATAAGCAGCTCAATACGGCATCTCAAGCTAATTTATAGCTTGGCAATGACTAACCCCGAGGTTTCATACCAGTGCCAAATTTCTGTCACACTTTCTTTTTCAGGCCACCTTCAATTATAAGGAATATTTATTATGTTGTGGAAGACCATTAATTTTGTGTAGTGTCTGTTCAGCCAACCTACTTATTGGTTGCAGCAATACTAAACTGATATTTTAGCAGGAGAAAATAAATCCAGACCTCTCCACTCTTACAACGTTATCACCCTGTTATAGTTTGAGAAACCCACAGCAATTTATTGTCATTTAGATAATTATTCTACCCCTCAATGACCTCTCCCTACCCAGGAAGGGAACTGGGGGAAAAACAAGGAAACCCAAGATTTAGTAGAGTAAGACTAGATAATTAACATTAATAATACTGAAGAATCAGGATTGATCCTGATACCAATATAAAACACACAAGGACTATCCCCAGCCCATTCTCTCGGCAGGAAGCCATGCCCTCCCCACAGGGACAGTCGATGTGGGACCCTGTGAGCGCTGCGGCTTCAGGAGAAAGAGGAGGGCTCGGGGCTCTGGCACCAGCACAGGCAGGTCTCTGTACCCTCCACCATAAAGAGAGAGTGAGTGAGAGAGTGCTACACAGCTGTAAATCATATTGAATGTGCCATTCCTGGAATGAAATAACCCTGTTGGGAGCTTGGATCAAGTGCGGGGGTATTGCTCCTCCTTTTCCATGGACCTGGTGAGCTCAAAACCACTTCAGACCTTTAAACGAGCACTCCAGAGCTGGCTGTAAAGTAAATATTGTCACCAATTCAGACACCAGAGTCTTCTAAAAGTGCAGTTTTCCAAGGAAGTAGAAGAGAAATCAGCTCTGTGTCACTCAAGCCACAATGCACTCAAGTGCAGGCACAGAACTGTAAATTCTCATGTGCCTGTGAACCTGCTCTCATCTGGAGGTAATTCTCACAACCAAGTGTGGGCAAGAACAACTCTTCCTTTTTTGGATCTTCTCTGGTAACTCTTACAATGCCACCCAGACTCTGGGGATGCAGAATTCTCTGTCCACACTAGCCTCAAAAACCAACTTTTCATATTCCAACTGTGCTCAGAAACTGCCAAATGTCCAGAAGTGAGTCTGACACCCAAAGTGTGCACAAGAACAACTCTTCCTTTCTTGGAGATTCTGTGGGAACTAGTTGCAATGCTACCCAGATTTTGGAGATGGAGGACTTCCTGGCCATTCTAGTTTCAAAGCAACCTTTTTTCATTTTTCCGGACCAGGCTCAGAAACTGCCGAATGGCCGAAGCTGACTCTCACACCCAAAAGGTCCACAAGAACAACTCTTCTCTTTTTGGAGATTCTCTGGGAACTACTTGCATTGCCACCCCGACTTTGGGGATGCAGGTTTTTATGGCCACTCTAGCCTTAGTACCACAGTACCAATTGGTCTGATTTCAGGGACTCCAGTCATTCCTATTAAATTTATTTTCTTCCGGGTGGGAACTAAACCTAATTTTTTTTTGCTGTTTTTTCAGTGATTACACTTATTTGAGCTTCAGTATCAAATAGAAATTTACAGGTTTGTCAACAAATGTCTGTTGTCATGGAGCTAAAATAATATGTGGGTCACTTAAGCGCTTAGGCCATTCTAGGTTAGATATTATGTGGGTGGGTTGGCCTAAAATACCCCCCGCACTTCCTAGTTTTTTAAATCTATTAAATCCTTCCTTAAATCTGAGAAAGGATTTGCAGGAGCAAAGGGTTTATCTCTCTGTCTTTTAACAGCATCAGTATGTTCCACAGCTTTGCTAATAGGCTGCTCCAGTAGGTTTACTTTTATATGAATATTCTCCGTGGACTGTCCATGTAACATTGATCAGGGTACTCCTAATGCCAGCGCCTTTCTCCACAGTTCATTACGCTGGGGGTCAAAACGAGGATTAGTTTGTTGGGTAGAATGAGGACTATAATGCCCGACAAACCGTGTCTGGTGGACCTTGCACTGTAAACTCAAACCTTCCGCTAACCAGCCCATGTCTCTACCAAAAGTCACTATTTCTTGTAGTAGTTCCCCCCAAGTTAAAACAGGCTGCTGCCACTGGTGCGGGTTGTGAGTATTATAGTCAACTGCCTGTGTAATCTTTTCCTTTAGGTTTTGCACATATGTTTTCACAGAATCAGGGAGACCTCTAATCAATGGTTTAAGGTGGACCTACCGGATCACCAAGGGGAATGCCCTGCTCACCACACTCATACATGGCTTGTATACAGGCAGTCTTTTGTACGGATTCAGCTAGCCCAGACAGCCCGGCAGTTTTAATAGCCAGCGGCTCGCCTCGCTCTCTAGGATCTATCCCCTCTGCCCAGTGGGTGACTCGAAGTGTTAAGGGTTGATCCAGGTTCTATCCAGAAATACACCAGGACCCCAATAACCTCTAGCTTCCTCCTCACTCAGCAAGATACGATCGCCTACTTTTAGCAAAACATTCCATAAATATTCAATTGCACTTTCCCCTGGCTTGCGTGAAAATTGTTCTTGCATTCGGGCAAGCTCAGGTCTGGACCATGGAGTGATACATGTTGTAGTATATCTCTGATTATTTTTATCATTTGACTGCACCTCTGTTTTAAAGAGAGGTCGAATTTCAATATTATTTGTCCCCTTGGGCTCGGGCTCCTCATCTGGATCGCCCCAAATGTCCCCATCCCAAGTCTCAGGATCAGCGCACATAATTAAGTTCCTGACTTGGGTGGGAGAGAGGGTCGGAGCACTTGCCAACAAAAGATCTAATTTTTCCTGTAACCTTCGATTCCTCTCCCTTTCGGCAGCTAATTTCAAAGTCTATCAAAAGCATGTTTTCAACTTCCAATTTTCCTTCATGGGCCCTTAAGGCCCATGTAACATTCCACAAGCCCTTGTGGAAATCCTTGTTCAAACCCTGCAAGGTGCAAAACCACCTAGTAGGACACCCATTCCCCAGCCCTCAAATCCCCCCTCAAAACTCTCCTCAATCCCCCATATATTCCCCACAAACCCTCGTGTGAATCCCTGTGCAAGCCCTCTTGTGTGCCATTTCCCTAAATCCCCCCTCAAGCCCCTTCACCACACTGCTAACACCCGTCCCTGGATGCACCCTCGGGTGAGCCCTCACATGAGGCCTTGTACGAATCCTGGTGCAAATACTAAGATGAGTCCTGTCATGCGCCAACATCCCCCTCCCTCCCCCCAACCTCCAAAATCTCTCTCTCCTGACACTCAGATCTCTTCAGCCTCTCATGGACCCTTGTGTGAAGCCTTGTGCAAATGCTCAGGTCCTATCCTCCACCCCCTCCCCCACCCTCCACCCCCCCCAAACCCCTCCTGCTAACCCCCCTGCTAGCCCCCAACCCCCTGCCTTGCTCCTTCCCCCACCAGCCCCTCCCCCATCCCCACCCCCATGTGAACCCTTGTGCAAACCATCATGCAAGGACTTGCGCGAATCCTTGCACACCATCATTCACATCATTCATCCCTCTCCCCCCTCCCTTCAAATATCCCTCAAATCCCTCTCTTGCCCTCCTGCACCCAATGAACCTTTGTGCGAATCCTTGTGCATTGTGCCAAGGCCCCTCTTACGCCAGCAGCACCTCCATCCCTAATCTTCCTCCCCCTCTAAACCCTCCCACCTTGTGTGAGGCCTCCTTGTGGGACACGCCTCCTGCCCCTTCTCTACCCCAAATATTCTCTTTCAGAGACCCCAGTTGCCTACAAACTCTTGTGTGAATCGTCATGCAAGGACTTGAACAAATTGTCATGCAAGTCCTCATGTAAACTCTCTTTCTGCGCCACCAGCTACACCCCTTGCAATGTCACCTAGACTTTGGAGCCCAGGGTTTCCTGGCCATTTTTCATTTTTCCAGACCAGGCTCAGAAACTGCCAAATGGCCGGAGGTGACTCTCACACCCAAAGTGTGGGCAAGAACAACTCTTCCTTTTTTGGAGCTTCTCTGGAAACGACTTACAATGCAACGCATATATTGGGGCTGGGGTTAAGGTTAGGGTTAGGGTTAGGGTTAGTGTTAGAGGTTAGGGTTAGAGTCAGGGTTGAAGGTTAGGGTTAGGGTTAAGGGTGTTAGGGTTAGGGGTTAGGATTAGAGTTAGGCTTAGGGTTAGGGTTTGGTTAGGATTGGGATTAGGGTTAGGGTTAGGTTTAGTGGTTAGGGTTAGGGTTAGTGTTAGGGTGAGGTTTTGGGTGAGGGTTAGGGTTAAGCTTAGGGTTAGTTTTAGGGTTAGCATTAGGTTTAGTGTTTAGGGTTAGGGTTTGGTGAATATTTAGAGTTATGGTTAGGGTGTTGGGTTAGGGTTACGGTGTCGGGTCAGGGGTTAGGGTTTCGTTTATGGTAAGGGTCAGAATGTCGTGTTACGGGTTAGTGTTATGGTTATGGTTAGGGTTAGTCTAAGGCTGTCAGGTTAGGGTTAGGTTTAGGGTTAGAGTTAATGTAAGGTTAGGGTTAGGGTTAGGGTTAGGCTAAGGCTAAGGCTGTCAGGTTAGGGTTAGGGTTAGGATTAGGGTTAGGGTAAGGGTTAGGGTTAGGGTGTCAAGTTAGTGTCTCGCTTTAGGTTTAGGGTTAGGTTTCGGGTGTTAGATTAGGGTTATGTTTAGTTTTAGGGTTAGGGTTAGAGTTTGGTTTTAGGGTTAGGATTAGGGATATGGCTAGGCTTAAGTTTAGGGAGTTGGGTTAGGGTTAAGTTTAGGGTTTGGGTTTGGTTGTAGGGTTAGGTTGTTGGGTTAGGGTGTCAGGTTTGGGTTTAGGGTTGGGGTGAGGGATAGGGTTAGGCTTAGGGGTTAGGGTTACGGTTAGGGTTAGGGTTAGCATTAGGGTTAGGGTTAGGGTTTCAGGGTTAGGGTTAGGGTTTCAGGTTAGAGGTTATGTTTAGGGTAATGTTTAGGCTTAGGCTTAGGGTTAGGGTTAGGGTTAGGGTTAGGAGTAGGCTTTGAGTTAGGGTTAGGATTTGGGTCAGGGTTATGCTTAGGGTTTGGTTTATGGTGTTGTGTTAGGGTGTTGACTTAGGATTATGGTTAGCTTTTAGGGTTAGGGTTAAGGATTCGGTTTAAGGTGTTGGGTTAGGATGTTGGGTTAGGGTTAGGTTGTCGGGTTAGGGTTAAGGTAACGATGTCAAGTTAGTGTCTCAGGTTAGTCTGTCGGTTTAGGGCTTAGGGTCAGGGTTAGGTTTCAGGTGTCATGTTAGCTTTAGGGTGTTGGGTTAGGGTTAGGGTTAGCGTGTTAGAGTTATGGTATCGAGTTGGGGTTAGGGTTAGGGTTAAGTAGTCGGGTTAGGTTGGGTTAGGGGTAACGTTTTAGAGTTATGGTATCGGGTTGGGGTTAGGGTTAAGTAGTCAGGTTAGGTTGTTGGGTTTGGGTGTCGGGTGTCCAGTTAGGGTTAAAGTTAAGGTCTGGGTGTCGGGATATTGTGTCGGGATAGAGTTATAGTTGGGGTTAGGTTGTTAGTGTTAGGTTGAGGTTTAGGGTTAGGGATATAGTGTTAAGGTTAGGGTGTTAGTGTTAGGTTTAGGGTTAGGATTAGGTTTAGGTTGTTAAGTTGTCGCGTTAGGGTGTCAGATGAGGGTCATGTTTAGGTTTAAGGTTTAGGATTAGGGGCAAAGTGTCGTTTTAGGGTGTCGGGTTAGGGATAGGGTTAGGGATAGGGTTTAGAGTTAGGGGGTTGTGTTAAGGTTAGCATGTCGTGTTAGGGTGTTGTATTACGGTTTTGGGTTGGGGTGTCGGGTTAGGGTTAAGGGTTAGGGTTCGTGTGTCGGTTTAGGGTTAGGGTTAGGGTTAGGGTTAGGGTGTTAGGGTTAGGGTTATGGGTAGGGTTAGGGTTAGGGTTAGGGTTATGAGTAGGGTTAGGGTTAGGGTGTTAGGGTTAGGGTTATGGGTAGGGTTAGGGTTAGGGTGTTAGGGTTAGGGTTATGGATAGGGTTAGGCCAAACGGTCGGAGGTGTCTGTCACACCCAAAGTGTGCACAGGAACATCTCCTCCTTTTTTGGAGCTTCTCTGGGAACTACTTGCAATGTCACCCAGACTTTGGGGCTGCAGGCTTTCCTGGCAATTCTAGTGTCAAAACAACCTCATTTTTGTGGACGTGGCACTACACAACTTTATTCCAAAATGGTAGGAAAAATGAGATGATAGTGAATATTGATAAGTATTTCTTACCTGGAATATTTTCACCCATCCCACTCATAGGGAATTTTCTGCAGCCAACAGCAAGCAGCTTGAAAAATTTCCAAAGAGCTGTAACCTTTGTTAAAGTCAAGCTCGGCCTTTTAGACTGAGGAAGGGCACAACTAAAATTGCTCTTCTTGAGCCCGACCAAAGGGCATAAGCACCTTCTTTGCCTTTTCTAAGCCCTGTGATAAAAGGACTGTAAATAATGAGAATTTCCTTCCCTTATTCATACTGAACACCCTGTTTCCCACTAATCCCCTGATGAAGGCAGCTGCTAAAAAGCCCTTGCTCGCTGCGTCCCACACACATATGCCTTCATCATTTGGGCGCAGAAAGCACTTCCTCAACTCGGCCATAAATCAGAGTCTTCTCCCTCCTGGAACAGCTCTCAGTTTGTGTGTGCCTGTGTGACTGTCTTGTCTAACAGGCACACAAAATTACAGATACAAGAAACCCCAGGTATTTCTCCTGCAGGTACCACTTTGCTGTGTTATTCATAAGTTTTCTGGGTACAGGCTGTGTCTTCATATGCAGTTCTGCGTCGTTCCCCACGACCCCCCTTCACCAGGGGGGTGTCTAGAGCCACCTGTCACCAAGATGCAGAATCCATAAGCCCAAGCGTGCTGGAAGGGCCAATAGCATGGCTTATTGAATATGAAACTGCCCTATACCATTGGATACCAAAAATTCCCAGGAAGCAAGGGCGCTGTTTTCACTCAGCAACTAGGAGGCGTGCCGTTTGGCAAAATTTGTATTCTGTACTGCAAATGCCACCCAAACAAACGCAGAGTAGCAGCCGTCTGGGTTTGGAAGAGAGACGCTGCAGCTTCACCAGCAATAATCGCTTCTAGCACCTCTAACAGTATCTGACGACGGATGGACCAAGAGGTTTCTTGGATTATTCTGCTTGCACGCTCCTTGTGTGTTTTTCTCTCTCTCTCAGGTGTGTTGGGCTGAGGACGAGCTGATCTGTGTAATCTGGAAACTCTTTGGAAAACACAAGGAGCACAATGTGTCAAAAGTATCAGAAGTTTAGAGGGCGCTTAGAGAAGAGCATTTGCAACAAAATCAAACTTAGCTAATAAGGAACCTGAAGAAGCTAGGAAGGTAAATGTGACTCATTTGAGATGATGCTAACAAAACGCCATAACCGCCGAGGGTTCCATAGAAGGTTACAGTGTTGTGTTTTGGTTCTGATAGAGGGCAGCCAATTTGTAGATTCTTCAAAAGAGGGTGAGGAGACAGAAGATTAAATTCTCTCTTAGTGGAGAGAGAATAAGAATATATCTTAATCCTTCCTTAGATGGTATTATAGTCGTGGCTAAAGTGCCAGTTTGGTTTTTGTTCACCTCAGTATAGATTGACTTTTGAATACCAAATGTCTTCAAAAGGGGTTAATGTTGATGAAGTAAATGAAGACACATAGTAAGATACCTAACTGGGGTGGGCTTGCAAATGATACCTGCTGGTCTCCGCCGAGATCATGCAGGACATGCAATTTGCCACCCCAGATGCTCGTAGCGACACACGTTGAGAGCACAAGTACTCCTGTAGAGCACCTTGGGACCCATATCCTCCCCAGGCCATGGGTTTTGCAGGGCAGCGCTCCCCTTGCCTCGATGCTGCCTCCACAAAGAAGCCATGACAAAACCGCCGCTCCTGCGGCTCCCTGAGGAAAACACACCACCGACATTTAAAGAGATGTGATTTGAAAAGCAGCCTGCCTTGCAGGTCACTTGCTGAACGTAGGAAAAAAGAACAAAATTATTTCAAATGCATTTACAATTATTTGTATTTGCATTTGGGGTTGGGCACTAACGGCTGCCAGAAGTGCAAAATGCGCAGAGCCTGTAATTGTGTAGCCACATTTTTTGCAAGTTAAAAATGCACTTACCTACTCTAAACACTACCTGGAGACGTGTTTAGGATGCAATACCGAACTCTTCCTTAATTTATTTCTCACAGGAAACTGAAAAGCTGATTAGCGAGCTAGCAGCCTGTGCTACAGACACCAGGGACGTGATTGACACAGTGGGAATGGGATTGCTGAAGGGCATTCGGTACTGAATGGCTGAGCTGCAGTCCAGATTGCATGGCGACTGCTCCACAAAGCTGGAAAGTCAACCCGTGAGTGTAAAGCAATATCCTCTATCTTTGGAAGGGAGGGGAGGGCTTTGACCCGTAATTGAAAGGTTGCTAAAAGATGGCCTTTTAGAGCCATGCATGTTCCCTAAAATACACCTGTCTTACGGGTGAGAAAATCAGATGAGGGTTGGAGGTTAGTGCAGAATTTGAGAGAAGTAAGGTAGGTCATTGAGGTGCTCCACCCAGTTGCGCCCAACCCCTGTATGTTGTTAAGACTCGGAGATGCGGACGATCTATTGGTATGTGAAGAAGAGGGAGCAAAAGTTTGATCTGCCACCATTAAAGGATGCAACTTTTTGGGGGGGTGGGAGGGGGAAAGAAAGGCTCTGAGTATGAGAAATTAAATTGCAGTTTGTGGAAAGAGAAGTGATGGTTGGAGGCCGTCTGGGGCAAAGTGGCCACGAAATGATAAAGTTTTTGATTCTCAGGGAGGCGAGAAGGGGAAGCAGCAGGACTGCCACCATGGACTTCCGGAGGGCAGACTTTGGTCTTGTCAAGAGTCTGCTTGACAGAGTCCCTTGGGAGGCAGCCCTGAAGGGCAAAGGAGTCCAGGAAGGCTGGACGTTTTTCAAGGAGGAAGTCTTAAAAGTTCAGGCGTGGGCTGTCCCTGTGGGCAGTAAAGCGAACCATGGAGGGAAAAGACCGGCCTGGCTGAACAAAGAAATAGGGTCACAGCTCAGGGAAAAAAGGAGAGGTTATGGCCTTTGGAAGAAGGGGCAGGCCACTCAGGAAGGTGTAGCAAAGTTATGCAGGGAAAAGATTAGAAAGGCCAAAGGCCAGCTTGACCTTAACCTGGCCTTGGATGTTAAAAACAACAAAAAGAATTTCTATAAATATATTAGTAGCAAGAGGAGGACTTGGGACAGCCTCCATCCCCTCTTGGATATGGGAGGTAAGGTGGTGACAAAGGGTGAGGAGAAGGCTGAGGTGCTGAATGCCTTTTTTGCCTCAGTCTTTAGTAGTGGAGTAGGGTATCCCTTGAATACCCAGACCCCTGAGCCAGCAGATAAGGGCAGGGAGCAGAATGAAGCCCCCGTAATCCAAAGGGAAGTGGTGAGGGACCTGCTCCAGCACCTAGACACAAACAAGTCTATGGGCCCAGATGGGATCCACCTGAGGGCACTGAGGGAGCTGGCGGAAGTGCTTGCGGAGCCACTCTGCATCATTTGCCAGCAGTCCTGGGAAACTGGGGAGGTCCCAGCTGACCGGTGTCTAGCAAATGTGACGCCCATCCACAAGAAGGGTGGGAAGGATGACCTGGGGAACTACAGGCCTGTCAGTGTGACCTCAGTGCCTGGGCAGGTCACGGAACAGATCATCCTGAGTGCCATTAATGCAGCGCATGAAAGACGCCCAGATGATCAGGCCCAGCCAGCACGGGTTCATTAGCAGCAGGTCCTGCTTGACAAACCTGATCTCCTTCTATGACAAAGTGACCCACTTGCTGGATGAAGGAAAGGCTGTGGATGTTGTTTACCTGGACTTTAGCAAGGCCTTTGATATGGTCTCCCATGGTATCCTGCTGGAGAAAGTGGCTTCTCATGGCTTAGATGGGTATACTCTCCACTGGGTTAAAAACTGGCTGGAGGGCCAGGCCCAGAGAGTGGCGGTGAATGGAGTGAAATCCTGTTGGCGGCTGGTCACGAGTGGTGTCCTCCAGGGCTCAGTACTGGGAGCCGTTCTCTTTAACATCTTTATCACTGACCTGGATGAGGGGATCGAGTGCACCCTCAGCAAGTTTGCAGATGACAACACCAAGCTGGGTGGCCGTGTCGACCTGCTGGAGGGTAGAGAGGCTTTGCAGAGGGATCTGGACAGGCTGGATCGATGGGCTGAGACCAACAGGATGAGTTTCAATAAGGCCAAGTGCCGGGTCCTGCACTTCGATCCCAACAACCCCGGGCAGCGCTAGAGGCTTGTGGAAGAATGGCTGGAGAGCTGCCTGGCAGAAAAGGACCCGGAGGTGTTGGTCGACTGTTGGCTGAACAGGAGCCAGCGGTGTGCCCAGGTGGCCAAGAAAGTCTACAGCATCCTGGCCTGTGTCAGGAACACCGTGGTGAGTAGGACCCGAGAGGTGATCATCCCCCTGTACTCGGCACTGGTGAGGCCTCACCTCGAGTACTGTGTCCAGTTTTGGGCCCCTTAGCACAAAAAAAAAAGATATTGAGGCACTGGAGCGGGTCCAGAGAAGGGCAACGAAGCTGGTGAGGGGTCTGGAGAGTAAGTCTTCTGAGGAGAGGCTGAAGGAGCTGGGGTTGTTCAGTCTGGAGAAGAGGAGGCTGAGGGGAGACCTTATGGCGCTCTATAGCTACCTGAAGAGGGGGTGTAGAGAGGCGGGGGTCGGTCTCGTCTCCCAAGTCACAGGAGATAGGAGAAGGGGAAATGGCCTCAAGTTGCACCAGGAGAGGTTTAGATTGGATATAAGGGAACATTTGCTCACCGAAAGGGTTATCAAGCATTGGAATAGGCTGCCCAGGGAAGTGGTAGAGGCACCATCCCTAGAGGTGTTGAAAAGACAGGTTGACATGGTCCTCAGGAATATGGTTTAGTGAATTTTATTTCTTATTTCTTTTGTCAGAGTTAGGTTGATTGTTGGACTAGATGATCTTTCAGGTCCCTTCCAACCTAGATGATTCTATGATTCTAAGTAAAGTATTTAGGGCATTTGATTAGCGAAGGGAGGAAGAGGATAAACCTGGAATGAATTTCCGGTATTGAAGCAGCTACATTCCCCCCAAAAGTGAGAGGGAAATAAGGAGGTTTTGAGGCTTTCTTCGATGCTGTGGGTTGTGAATTGAAAATTTTAGTCACCATGTTGATTTCCTATGTGAGAAATTGCAAATGGAGACAGAGGGGCCCCAGTGGACACAAGAGCAGCAGCAGCAATTAGAAGAATTGAAACAAAAGCTAATGCAGGCACCAGTGCTGTCACTCCCCTCTCTGGAAAAAACGTTCCACTGATGCATGGGTGTGGAGAATGGAACAGCGTTATGAAGGCTGGCCAGCTTGTGTGCAGGCGGTGGCAGCAACAGCCGTGTTGGTGGAGAAAGGCGGGAGGTTGACCTTTGAGAGTGTCCACACTGCATGTAGTCAGAACACTACTAACCCAGAAGTCTGGAAGGTGGCTTCCCAAACTCTTGCCCTATTCCTGTCCTTGAGCCCTAGAGCAGTCCCACAGCTAAGTCAGTGGGAGGAAGGAGCATTTCCCTTTTAATCCTTTTTCCATGGGAAATGACTTTG
>JAOQGH010000179.1:0-11924 GCA_025769975.1 Gallinago jamesoni
GGTTGAGGCCCCTTCCCTGGAGACATTCAAGGTGAGGCTTGAGGAGGCCCTGGGCAACCTGGTCTAGTTGGGGGTGTTCCTGCTGACTGTGGAGGGGTAGGACTAGATGGCCTTTGGAGGTCCCTTTCTGCCCAGATGATTCTATGATTCTATGGTTATTCAGCAGCTTGGGTGGGACGAGTTAGTTTCCATTGAGCTCACCCCATGGCCAGTAACATCTTCTCCCAACTCACTGCAGACATGACACCACCATCGGTGTCCCCTGCGGGGGGCACATATGTCAGGCAGTGTGTCACCCAGCCTGCTCCACGGGTCCTCCCCCTGCACTTCCACAAGGTGCCAAACGGTGAATTAGACACTCCCAGTGACTCTGCTGGAAAAGCTGGAGCTAGTGTGGGTGTTAGAGCCTTGCAGGACAGTCCTGTGCTCTTCGAAGCTGTAGGCTAATGAAATAACTCTCCTACAAATGCAGTGCTGCCTGGTGGATTCCCTTTCAAATCCAGAACTGGTTTATTTTTTTACCCAATCCTTTCCTCCTTACCCCTCTGCCTTTTCGGTAACACATCCTTTTTCATTTCTGTTTTTGGTGTGCGGTTTGTGTAAATGGGCACTGATCAAAGGGAACGGCTGGGAGTTGGGAAATTTCACCTCTGCTTCATGAAATGACATCTTTGTCTCCAGTGCCACAGGCTGAAGCCAGATTTCCCCTCCTGTGACGTTCCCACGTGATAGCATGTGATGTTCGACACCTCAGCTTCAGTTCTCTAACTTAGCAGCAGGGCCAGAAGCGCACAGGAAAGAGAAAAATAGGGGTTAATCTAGATTTTTGCCTTTCTTAGCTCTCCTAAGGTACAGAAGTAAGGTACAGTGTTAGGTGAAAAAGATGTCCGGACTGGTGGTCAGAGGGGACTCCTTCACTGCTGAAAAATGCTGTGGGCAACAAGAAGTCCTGTGGTGTTGGCTCCACAGAGAGATTTCAGTTCAGTTCAGTTCACTTCTGGTGCAACCAGGTGAGCTCTTAATCCAATTTCACTTGGAGCAGCTGTCAGAATGCACAAGTTGCTCAGCTCCAGCCCAACAAGTCGAGCACACAGGAGATGCCCCAGCACAATGGGTTTCAGCTTCTCTTTAGGAAAGGCTCAATGTCCAGGTGAGCGACTGAGTTGGAAGGAAAGCCCAAGCCTTTTGGTGAGAGACCAGATGAAGGTTTATGTTGCATGAACGTTATCTCCCTTCTGGAGGCTGAGGAGGCTGATTATGGAGGGCTTTAAATACATATTTTCCTCCACAAAACTCATACAAATGTATTTATTGCCTTGAAGACTGTGCAAACATGTTTCCAACTAGTCACATTTTTTAAACATTGCCAAGTTATTTTTTTTTTTCTGACTGTGATCAGTTTACTTCTTTATTAGGAATTTATGTTGTTCTTCTCCCACCATCTAGGCACAGCCTTCTTCCTTTCAGTCTCAGGGTTTGTTCCTCTCACTGGGTCACTGAAATGGTTGGTCAGGGGTCTGGCAAAGCTGAGGTGGTGAAAACCTCGGGGAGAGGTGGAGGAAACACTTCCTAAAGCAGCATTTGACAGGATAGAAATGTTCCCAGTCAACAGCAGGTTGCTTTGGGAAGGTCTTCAGCTTTTTCCAGTCACGTACTACAGTCCCTTTCTCCCTTCTATATGTTTATCTCTTCCCTCCTTTATCAGATTGATTTCTGGATGTACTTACAAGGCAAAACTCCGCAGCTGTTTGCTTTTAGATGTTTCTGGCCTTTGGAGATGCCTGGAGAGGCTGTTTTAAGGACAATCTCCCTTCCTACAGTTCCCCTGGGAAGTGTGAATGTTTAGGACTTCTCCAGAACAGATAAGACTTTGAATCTCCCAAAATTTTTATATTAGCTGTAAACATGAACTAATAACACTTTTCCTACTTGAGGATTATAAATTCAGAACTGAACAGACATTTAGGTCAAACATGAATTTTGATGTTGTTTTAAAATGACACAAATGCAAAATATTTCATTTCCAAAGGTGTTTTAAATAATGCTCTTCCAGGAATCTTGTATTTTTCTTTCATATTGAAAATTTAAAAGATAAGTTGGAGTTACAGCCTAGGCTTGGTCATGATACCTGTTCCTCCAGGCTGTCTGCTGGTATTTCTTTATTCTGCTCATAACTGCTGTATGAGTACGTGCAGTTCTTAGCTATTAGGTTTTAATACAGACTTCTAATGATAAGTGGTGAAACTGATACAGAGCTTGGTTTAAAGCCTAAATATAATTTTTTTTGTCATTTCAAACAGTCTCATTAAATTCATTGGCCAACCTGGGCTTTCTCTGGCCCCAGAACACAAGTATCTACCATTGTGTTTTGTTTACCCTTCACTCCAGTCTGATGGCTAAGGTGGAGGAATTTAACAAAAAAAGCGAAGATTTATTAGGAATGACCCTGCCACTTGTGATGTGTCTGAGACTTCAAATCCTTTTGTTCTCAAAATCATATCAAATTTTTTGAGAACAAAATCCCATCTTCCCTACCTCTCTGAATGTTAAAAAGAGTAAATCCAGATGAAAAACTCCATTGCATAGAGCTACGTAGCAGACTCCACAGACAAGATGCAACCTCCAGGACTTTGCTTTCCACCTAAGAGAAAAATTTAGGGTGATAGTTTTTAAACGCTTAGCACATTCAGATGTCCAAAGGCTGGGAACAGTGTTCTTTTAAAGGATCAGTGCTTTTCCCCTGACTTTCAGTGGTGGCTGCCATGTGCTGATGGCTGGAAAGGTAGCTGATCCTTGTTGGTGCCTACAAGACAGGTGGTAGAGTTGGGCAAACTGGACATGGGTGGCTGTTCTACTATCATAAACGAAATCTGTATTTTCCTGTAATAAACTGCCTATGAGCCAGACAATGTAGTCTCAAGTTAAGCAGAAATCATAAATGACAATTTAAGCAAATTTTTGTTGATCTGTACATAAGCATTCCAGTCTAAGGCTTATTTATAATCTTTCTTCCTGTCCTCCTTCAGGTATTTTGAGTTTTATGAAGGGCCTTTGGAATACAACTCTACCAAATGCCTGGAATTACGGCAGGACATCATTGAGGTGAAGGTTTTGTCTATGTAAGTATGGATGATTGTTTGCTAGAAAGTTACTTTTCAGGCAGGATGAAAGTGATAACCTGCAGTAAGATCATCAGAGATTCAAGGATCAAGAGATCCTATCAATAGGAATCTCAGTAGGAATTCCTGAAGTTCTGTTTCATAGAATCATAGAACAAAGAATCATAGAATTGTTTTGGTTGGAAGAGAGCTTTGAGATCACCAGGTCCAACTGTTAACTCAGCACTGCCAGGCTACCACTAACCCATGTCCCTCAGCACTGCATCTACCCATCTTTTAAATACTTCCAGGGACGGTTACTCCACCACTTCCCTGGGCAGCCTGTTCCAATGCATTGATATGTTGAAGTAGTGACATTTGAATTTGATCTGAGGTCCATTTGAAAAAAAAAACACCTGGAAGCTGTTCACATAGATTGAGGCACTTTGGAATTAAATATAGTGTTTGTAATATTCTTTGTCATATTATATTCTATGTCCTCTCCTCGGGGTAACATAAGAGTAACAGCCAGAATGACTCACAGCAAGTGTCCATCTGGCTTAAGACTCTGTTATTGACAGTGGCCAATAGTGAAGGCTAAGAAATGAAGGAAAAAGGTTAGCCCTTCCTGGTAACAAATACTGGCATGGGGACTTTCTGAGTGGTTTGTTTCTATCTTATCTGATCAAAACAATTATTTTTAGATCTTTTTTGAGACCATTTCTACTTTTGACCTCCACTATTTCCTGCAGGAGTGAGTTTCACAAGTTAATAACACTCACTAAAAAGTAGGAAAAATGAAAAAATAAGGAATAATAAAATATCTATATTTTGTCATTTGTGGTCAAACATCAGGACAAACATACCCATCAGGAAATGAACGAGTTGAATGAGATAGAATCAGGCAAAAGAGTGAGGTTGCCAATGGACCTCATCGGACAGAGGAGACCAGGGTATTTGGTGGTGGATGAAAGTGCATGCTGGCAGCCCAGAAAGCCCCCCACACCCTGGGCTGCATCCCCAGCAGCGTGGCCAGCAGGGCTGGGGGGGGATTCTGCCCCTCTGCTCCGCTCTGGGGAGACCCCCCTGCAGGGCTGCCTCCAACTCTGGGGCCACCAACAGCAGAAGGACGTGGACCTTTTGGAACGGGGGCAGAGGAGGCCACTGGAGATGCTGGGAAGACTGGAGCCCCTCTGCTGTGAGGACAGGCTGAGAGAGTTGGGAGGGTTCAGCCTGGAGAAGAGAATGCTCCAGGGAAACCTTCGAGCCCCTTCCAGTCCCTCAAGGGGCTCCAGGAAAGCTGAGGAAGACATTTCAAGAGGGAGGGGAGCCATAGGATGGGGGGGAAGGGTTTGACCCTGAAAGAAGGGAGATGAAGATGAGATGTGGGGAAGAGATTCTTTGGTGTGAGGGTGCTGAGAGCCTGGCGCAGATTGCCCAGAGAAGCTGCAGCTGCCCCATCCCTGAAGGGGTTCAAGGCCAGGTTGGATGGGGCTTTGAGCAACCTGGTCTGGTGGGAGGTGACCCTGCCCATGGCAGGGGAGCTAGAACTGTATGACATTTAAGGTCATTTCCAACACAAACCATTCTATGATTCTATGATTTTTTTGTTGCCTTTTTGCATTTTCATTATTGCACTGAATTTAGGTGCAATAATAATACTGCATCTGAAACCAGTGGTTTATTAATCTTACTGACAATCCACAAGGCTTACTAAGGTCTCTAATGTGCACTGAGAACCTCAAATGACAGTGCAGCTCTGCACATGCAAAGCATTAAGCAATCAAGGCTACAGCAAATATGATTTATTGCTGCAGGTCGGCATGAATTTTGAGCATGTCTCCCCCACTGACTTTTCACAGAAAAATGTGGGTTATGCCCTTGTCTTCTGCATTTGGTGCTGGATGAAGGATATACGAGTAACACCTTTGCGCTGCTTGCTGACTTGCAGTGCTTAAAAATAAATGGAAGGGGTGAGAATGTGACACTTCTGCCAGTGTTCTGCTGAGGACGGGGAGTTTTGAATTGCTTTTCTGCATTCTTATCAGATGGTACAGAAAATTACTCATTTCTCTTTATCTTATCTAATGCCAAGCAGAAGGGTGTAGGCTCCTGCTCAGCTGGATCGAGTTAGCCTTACTTTTACGGTAGATGCCATTTGACATTAAGTTATTTTTCTAGGCTGGGTTCTTCTGATGGGCTCGCTTCTAATGCGCTACGTTTCCTAAGTCAGCCCTTATGGTCATGGAAGATTTCCAAGTTAATGTGCTCTGGTGGGCCACAGAAAGTACAATATGACCTAATTCCTTCCTGTAACTTCCACAGCCTGGGAAACCCTAAATTCTACTCGCTTTAAATATATAATTATCTTAAAAGTCTTTGCTTTATTCAAACATTCAAAGCCCTGAAGCTGGAGGAGAGCTCATTAAGACCTATCAGTCTTGAAGAAATCTCAGACGTCAGAATTTCCTAGCTAGATTAGGACATTGCTCCCTGGCTCTGGATGTTTTCAAGGCCTTCATTATCTCTGTTGTCCAAATACGTATGTATGAACGCTAAGGTAGAAGTTGGAATTGGTGATATCACCAAAAATGTGTCATTCTGTATCAATTTAGCAGAAATAGGAGTGTCTTTTTTTTTTTATATAAGTAAAAGTATATTTATTAACAGAGACGGAGGGACAGATGTTTGTGTAAGAGCTTTTCCTTTTAGCATCACAGTTACTTATCCCTACCTGTGTGTTATTGCAGTTCATAAAATGGATTTACCAACAATGTTGTTCTGTATGATCTCACAGATTAAGATAACCTCACCCAAATATAATGGTGAAATTATCAGAAGTATCCTCTTTTCCAATACCCTCTGTGCTGGGCCCTTCTGCTGGGAGCAACTTTTTCCCCCAAAGCTGCTGTAATTGCCAGACACTGATTAACTTCCCAGCAGACTGTGGACAGACTTTGGTGCAGTAGATGCTTCTTGCTCAATATTGCATTTTTTATCCTGAAGAAAGGGATAATGCCTGTCAGAGAATAGAAATCAGTCCCAAATCTGAAGGGCTCCATCAGTACCTGTCTATATGTGGCTTAGAGTTACTATGTCTGAGCAGAAAAAGAAATAAAAATGATAAATTTGCCACTGGTAGACTGATGGGTTTGCCCCATCAAAAACCTGCAGCTATTTTAGGAAATCAAGCCCTTGTAATAAAGTGAATTTATGCTTTCTTTCTTTTTATCTTTTAGGGTGAAACAAACGGAATTGTTTGACAGATGGAAGAACCTACAGATGTGCAAATGGGAGATGAATGTCACAGAAGCTAACTTATTCAAGTAAGAATGGTCCACGGTAATGGGCCTGAGTAAGATCTACTTCAGTTTGAGTTTAGCTTCCTGTAGAGTGATTAAACTTCCATATAGATCGGAAGAGAAAGCATTATAACACTGTTACAGTTGGAGTAACATCCTTTTGAATAAATATGGACTTTTTTCTACTTTAAAAAAGTCTACAGCAAGAGTGAAAGAGAGCACTTCTGGCATGTGGGACAGTCTTCCCATGAAAGGCAGGGAATTTGGTATGGGAAAGACTTTTTCAGGTAAGATGGCAGAGATAAGGATGGAGCCGAGACTTAATGACTGCACCTCCTAAATCAACCTAACTCTCTGGTGGTGTAAGACGGTCATATCGTTGGTGACACTGCAAATTTGGCCTACCAAATACTCCAACTGGATTCTTTTTCTGTTGTTTTAAGACCTGTCCGATCTTGTTTATCAATACCTTTTTTTTTAAATGGGTTCTCAGCTATTACTCACTGACTATCGAGATATTTTTTTCTGGTCTTCAGAGACCTCTGCAGTACTCTGTCTTTATTCACACGACTTCCTCTTTGCTGAAGGTCCTCCATGGTCCTTTCACAATATGACTTTTGACATTGACCTTGTGAAGGCGATAGTAGAATGAAGCCAAAACAGTATTTGAGCCTTGTGTATTGATATATTCGAGGGCCATATTTGAGTAGGTCTAGAGAAGCCACATTATTTCAAGAGCACGTGGAATAGACACTGGTTATGTCTGGAAGTCACTGGCATGATTCAGAGATGTTGCTTTAAAAAAAGGCCCCACAACTTTCTCCCGAATTCTCTTGCTTGATTCCAGGAACAAGCTGTCATGAGTTAATGAGAGAATGTGGGAATGCATGTGCTGAGTTAGTCATTAACATCTTTAAAAATAACTAATTGTTAGTCCCAGGCTCAAATCAGTTTTTCCAACATGAACTCAACACACAAGGTTTTTTAGGGTTTTTTTAGTGTATTTTTTCCTGGAAATTACTTGATGGACAATTATCAGAGCTGATTTTTGAAGACAAGAGCCATGCAGGATTAGAGCCTACTATCTTCAATACTGCTTGGAGTAAGAGAACTAATGATTGTGCCCAGGGTGCATGAAGCACACTGGAGTATTGAGGTTGGCCCAGAGGTGGGAGCAATGAGAAGGGACTATCTAAAGACCACCAGGAGGACAATCACTCTCTCTCAGGCCACCAGTGCCAGCCCATGAAGCAAAGAATCCCTCTCCACCCTTGACAGTGCATTGAGAGAGAAAAGAGATTAAAAACTCAGGCTGCTGGCTATACCTGCCTGACTGATATATCACTGCTTAAGAAACTCCCCCTGGCACCTAGATGTAACAGAACCTTAATTAGCTGGTTCCAGGAAGAATAATCATCCTAGTTATGGAAAAAAAAAATAAGATTTTCAAAGTCTGTTTTATTTTCGTCTTGTGGGACAGAGCTTTGGTATGTAAATATGTGTGGGAACTATAGTCCCTTAAAAGCAGGCTAAAGTTTCTGATTTTGGAGTTATCCTTGGAGGCTAAAAGGAGGTGGTCTGACAACACTGAGTTTTGGGCTTTCAAACTTTGTCGTTTCTTGACCATCAGGTAAGCTGAAGGGAATCCAGCAACAGTTAAATTGCAGATACTTAGGCAGCAGGGAGAGAGGGAAAAAGCACAAAAATCACAGTAGCTTTTGTCTCTGTAGACTAGGGAAAACAATTTTCTTGTCAGTCTTCCTCCATTATGTATTGCATATTTACATTAAGGAACATATCTCTGGAACGCTAGTTGGTCATCAGATTTAAAAACATCTCTTTTAATGCCTTAATGTAGAACTAATGAAGAGGTTTTTTCATACCTCAAATATCACAATTCAGTCCCACTACCTGCCTGTAATTATTTAATGATTTAGTTATTAGGGATTATTCATCGATTTATTCAGTCTCAGTTGCTCCCTCGATCCAGTCATCATATTGTGTCATTCTGCATGAGTCAAGTATAAAATAGTGACTGGACATCACTGGAATCTTTGCATAATTCCAAATTTGCTTTCTGGTGCTTGTTATAAAGCCCATAAAGAAGACTGGCTTATTCTTCCGATTCATAATGAGGCCACATACCCAAGAGGCAGGGTACTTAATCTGAGTTATTTGAGAGCCATTTGACTTTGTCTTCATGTTTGTGCATTTGCCATGACAGGTATTTTTCATTAAAGGTATATAATGTGTTGTCTGAGAAACAAACTGGCTCTGTAGTAAGAGTGAGCCAAAGTCAGGGCTTTCGGTTCCATCAGTAAAAGGAGAACAGCTTTTAGGGGAGGATGGGAGCTAAAAATGGACCCCTTTTTGAAAAGCTGCTTTTCACAGAATCACAAAATCACATGGGGTTGGAAGAGACCTCTGGAGACCATCCAGTCCAACCCCCTGCCAAAGCAGGTCCACCCAGAGGAGGTTGCACAGGAACGTGTCCAGGCGGGGTTTGAATGTCTCCAGAGAAGGAGACTCCACCACCTCTCTGGGCAGCCTCTGCCAGGGCTCTGCCACCCTCACAGGAAAGGAGTTCCTCCTCATGCTTAGGGGGAACTTCTTTCACTCAAGCTTGTGCCCCTTTCCTCTTGTCCTGTTTACATTTCATATTAAAAAAAATATTATATTTCATATAATGGGTTTTCTCTCATGCTAAGAAACCCGTTTTTAAGATTTCAAAACAGTTCTTCTTTACGTCTTCTTTACACCTGCTATTATGACCCAGTAACAAGGAAGATTTTGTCTGTTTGTCTGATCAGTATTGCTGTGTTTAAATCCCTGCCTTGCCAAGCTTCCACATCCCCAGATGAATACTTTAAACCCTGTGTTTCCCACCCCATGATGAGGAAATAACTTACAAAAACTGGAAGACCTTTAAAGTGGAGAGGCACTAACTCCTTATGATGGTTTCCCCAGGATATTGGGGGCAGTAGCTCAGCTTTGAGGTCTGGAGCAAGGCAGAAATTACATGTATAAATCCTGCAGCCCACAAGAAACAGGTACAGGGGTCTCATTTTTCAGTTTTATGGGGTTTTTTTGCCATAAGTTCCTCAATCAAGGAAAATTTCACTGAAACTGAAATTTTCTATAAGAAAATCTATAAAACCAGCATTTTACCCCTTCTACAGATGAAAAGTTTCTTTTTGCCTTGTTAGGAGTAGTAGTAATTCAAATCCTAAAGCTCCTCAGTCTTCTTTGTCTCTTTTTCATTTTACAGGTCTACTTTGTCAAGGTGTTGCAATGCCCCTGCCTTTCTGTTCACCACCCAGAAAAATACTCCCTTGGGAACTAAACTGAAATATGAAGTGGATACCAGTGGAATCTTCCATATCAACCAAGAAATCTTCAAGATGTTTCCAAAGGTACTTCATGCCTCTGTCCATTCACAATACCAACTTCACTCTACTTGCTGCGTTGGATGCTATCCTACAACCAAACATTTAGCAGTTGGCTGTTTGAAACTTCCACAAACTTCATTGCTTACACTTTGAAAATGCCTGGTTTTGGTATGATATTTTAGCTGAGTATCCTATTTTCTAGTGGTCATCTTCTCTAGTATGCAGTATATATATTTTTTCCCACAGAATATTACCGAACTAGCAGCAAAGTGGCTAGTTAAATAACTTCAGAAAGCTGAATCAAAAAGGCACTTACTGGCCACAAGTTTCAAAGGTACAATATTCACATATAATAAATCTGACATTTGGGGTAGGTCTGCTGTTCTCAGGGCATGAGTATTTTATAATTCATATTAACAACCACTGATTATTTTTATACTTACTTCTGTTTGCAGATTATCTGTGAGCAGGCTGCACAATTTTTAAATGTATTTATCATAATGATTATTCAATAACTTTTTCAGCAAATAATTCTTGACCTGAGGGTTTTTAACCAGTATAACCAGGTATTTTGCCCAGAGTGACTGATATGCAGAAATGGGCATATGTGACTACAGATTCATCATGGGGCACACCTCATGAACTTAAAATGGAATATTTGGAGGGGAAAACTGCAATTTAACCCTTAGAGAAGGTCAGAAAAATATTCAAGTACTTAGATATGTGTCATTAAAAGCTGTCCTTCAGGGTCTAACTGCATTTAATGTGTTTGCTTTCGGAGCATCCCTAAGAGGTGGGGTAGTGCCGTTATCCAAATGTGCACGTGGGGAACTGGGGCAGAGCAGGGGGAAGGCTCAGATCCAGGAAAGCACTTTGGCATGTGGAAACGTGCAAAGAGCAGGTACATCTGAATGCAGGATAATTATCCTCAAAAGCCTGCCAGACTGTGCAGATGAGTGCATGAAACTGGAAGAGGGGAGACTGAGATGAGATGTGGGAAAGAACTTTGGTGTGAGGGTGGTGAGAGCCTGGCTCAGGTTGCCCAGAGAAGCTGTGGCTGCCCTATCCATCCCTGGAGGGGTTCAAGGCCAGGTTGGATGGGGTTTTGAGCAACCTGGTGTGGTGGGAGTTGTCCCTGCCCATGGCAGGGTGGTTGGAACTCGATGGTCTTTAAGCTCCCTCCTTCCAACTCTAACCTTTCTTTGATTCTATGAAAGACTACGCTTATGCTAGGAGTGTCACAGAATCACAGAATCACAGAATCCTGTAGCTGCTGCTGTATTTATCCAGGTTCACCCCGAGGGTGCTTTGCAGGCTCTACCCCAAGCCAAAGCGAATCCTTTGGGATCCAATGGGCAGCAGCTCCGGGGCCAAATCCACCCTCTCCCTAGGAGCAGGGCTCCAGCACGGCAAATGTAGGAGAAAAATCGGGTTAACAGCACGGGAGCAAGACTGTAAGAGCAAGAGACTTGTGCTGAGACCTGGCTTCTCATCTTCCTGAGAGGAAACACCGAGGCATTCTGTGTTAAGAAATTGCTGGGCACAGCACAGACAGCTCTGTAAAGCCTCTCCCTTAGCCAGCTGCTGCTTTTCTCAGAGAGGGGTGTAATGGCGTGCCCTGTTTGCCTCCTGGCTTAGGAAAGCTGCAGAAAGATCCAGGGAATAACCCCCTAGAAATGTCACGCTTGCTACGGCATCTCTCTCTCTCGTCTGCGGCAGGAAGGTATTGATAAAATATGTATGTGCCGAGAGGAGCGCTCTCATGCTTATGTAAGCCTCATGTCCATATCCTCACCGTATCCATAAGGTGCAGGGCGGCCCGGTCCTGCCTCACCTCCCTCTCACGGCCCCCTTCTCTTCCCAGAGATGTGGTTTTTCGCTCTCTCTGGCTGCAGCCGCCTCCCTGCCTGTGTATGAAGGTGTATTTGGCTCAAAGGCTCCAGGAAGATGCATCCTACACAAGTCCAGAAAAGTGCCTGAACAAAGGCTCTAGGAAGTACAGGCACTAACCAATAAGCGTTTACACTGTTATTACAAACAGTAATTTTAGGGCCACAGAAATGCTCAGGGGGTTGGAGCCCCTCTGCTCCGAGGACAGGCTGAGGGAGCTGGGGTTGTTCAGCCTGGAGAAGAGG
>JAOQGH010000180.1:0-11912 GCA_025769975.1 Gallinago jamesoni
CATAGAAGGAGATCAGGTTTGTCAAGCAGGACCTGCCCCTCGTGAACCCGTGCTGGCTGGGCCTGATCACCTGGGTGCTATTTAAGTAACAAACAGGCAATGAGAGCTGTGAAGAGAACACAGCCAGTGCCCTTACACATGAGCAGTGCTTACCCTGGGGTACAAAAACAGTCAATGCAAAATCATTTTCATTATGGGAAGTCGCTGCAGTGCAGGAAATGTATTCCAAAAGAAAAAAATAATCAGAGGATATAAGGTGCTGTGTGGGCACAGTTCGCATCTCAGCACCTGCTACCTCCCATTCCCGCCAGCGGAGCTGCATCTGCTGACACTCACCAGCCGGTTGGCAAGAGCGATGGTACACGCTGTAGCTTCAGCTTCTTGCTGACATTTGAGTTTGTCTGAAGTGGCCTTCTCAAACTTGGCTGTGAGCTTTCCCAGGTTCTCATTGAGGCGCTGCATGTGAAAAAAAGAGAGGAAATAACAGTGTAGTTTAAAGGAAAGCCCTTCTCCAGAGATGGTTCTCCCCAGGCTCCACCACCAGGCACCGGGACACTGACCCTGAGGGTGTTGTGGCAGCAGGACCAGCCCGAAGCAGCAATGTGCTGAGCTATTTGATGAGCCTGTAACTCACATCCTGCACACAGGGCAGAGGCAAAGCACACACAAAACTGATTTATTGGTGCCTCTGCCCTGGTGTGCATTTAAACAGGGAAAGGCGGTACTCCTGGCCAAGCACTGATGACCAGGGCTCTGGCTGCGCAATGGGCAGGGCAGCTAAGGAAAGAGAATGCTGTATTTCCTGATGCTGCAGCCCCCTTGGACTCAGTCCCTGAGGCTCTGCTGATTAACCAAGTTGTGCTCAGATCCCCAAGGGGCTCCTTGAGAAGCTGAAGCTCCATTTGAACCAGATCCTCACCAGAACTCCTGCACCCACCTTCTAGGAAGGAACATGATAAATAAATCAATAAAGCTGTTCTTGTTGCTGAGATTGTTGGGTTTTTCTTTTTTTGTGTGTGTAAGGTTGGAATTGATGATCTCAGAGGTCCCTTCCAACCATGAAGATTCCATGATTCTGTTCTGTTCCTAAAGCTGCCTGAGCACATGCCACAGGACACTCCTGCAGAGGAGCCCAAGTGGCACTACGTGGAGCCATCTTAGGTGCAAGTGGGCTGAAAAGTGCTTCGGGGCTGAGAAGAGGCAGGAAGGGCCCAAACCACCTGGAGGAAAAGAAAAGGAGCCCTTTCCTTGACTGGAGCTGCTCACCCTCCCACAATGCACATTTCAGTCCTGATAAGAGAAGTTGAAGTAATAATTGATTCTCCCTGCACCTCATGCAAACTGCTCAAGGCTAAACTGCTTGTAAATCACGTTAACACTGTTTGAGCTATGCACTAGAAACAAACCTGAAAATGGAAAAGGATTATATTAGGGATATCTGCAGCTCGTCAGGACACAAAGCAACCTCTCCTTGACGTGTCATGGAATTAATAAGACACAAAGTTTCTGGCTCTGCATGCATATGGATGTATGCACATAGGGATGTATGTGCATACAGATACTCATATATATCCACCCCCATTACGCAAGCAGGACATGATAGATAGGTGTCTGTGAGTTCCCACCAGACAACTCTGCACTAACAGCCAACGACAGCTGGGTGTGACTCAGAGAATCTACCTTCTGCTACAGGTCTACTCTCCAGACTTGTAGCCACCTCATTTCCCAGGCAGACAAAGGAGAGGGAGAGGTACTTAGGATTTCTGACAATCAGAATAGTCTCATTTATTACTAAAAATGGGTGTTCACAAGCTTGGGACCGGGTTGTGAGCAGGTATGAATCAGCCGCATGTCAATGAAGCTCTCCAAGATAACCCAGCTCGGTAAGCGAGGGTATACCTCCACATACCTCCCACGCTGAGCAGTGTATCATCACCCATCTGCTGAGCAAAAAACTCAGCTAAAATGGTCAATTTTGCAAGTGCATGCCAGTGGAGAACCAGTAATCCCCCCCACAGATTGCCATTTGCTTTAACAAAATCCCTCTTCTTTAAAAAAAGAAGAAAAAAGAAAAAAAGAAAAAGAAATAAAGAAAAGCTCAGGCATTAAAAGCTTTGGAAATGAGCAACAAAAATGGATGAAAAAAGTTCCCCAGCACAGTATTTCACATCTGAGAAGGAAGAATCAGAGGCTAAAGACCTCTAAATCCATTCCTGCTCCAGGTGCTGTGCCCGCCTGCCTTTCATCTGCAGCAGGGACTATGGGAGAGCTATGGAGGTTTTTTTATATTTTTAGTTGGAAAGTGTAGTAAGCATTTTAAGAATAATAAGCCTTAGGAGGCATCAAAAGACTTATGTATTTTGTAACATGAAGATGGAAGGTGGAAGAGATGAATCCCCAGATAAGCTCACTTGGAGGGACCGTGCTGCCCCTTTCCAGGTGTGTATCTTGAAGCCACCCATTTAAAGCCAAACCTGCCGGCCCGGTGAGAGCACACCTTGGTTCTGAAAGGGGATTTTGCACAAAATGGGGCATCATTACAAAGGCACAGCCACAAAGGATGTTTCGCTCATGAAGAAGGATGTCAGATCCAAAACACCTTTAAAAAGGCAGGTTTGAGAGTGCAAGTTCCAAAATAAGTCAATTTTGCCCCCCCCCCCCCCCCAACCTAGACTATCCAGCTCTAGGACCTGGAGCTTTCGGAGCAGGGCCAGAGGAGGCCATGGAGATGCTGGTAGGGCTGCGCCCCTCTGCTGGGAGGACAGATTGAGAGAGTTGGGGGGTTCAGCCTGGAGAAGAGAAGGTTCCCGGGAGACCTTAGAGCCCCTTCCAGTCCCTGAAGGGACTCCACGAGAGATGGAGAGGGACTCTTGATGAGGGAGGGGAGCCATAGGACAAGGGGGAAGGGTTTGACAATGAAAGATGGGAGATTGAGATGCGATCTGGGGAAGAACTTCTTTGGTGTGAAGGTGGTGAGAGCCTGGCCCAGGTTGGCCAGAGAAGCTGTGGCTGCCCCATCCCTGGAGGGGTTCAAGGCCAAGTTGGAGGGGGTTTTAAGCAACCTGGTGTGTTGGGAGGTGTCCCTGCCCAGGGCAAGGGGTGGGACTGGATGGTCTTTAAAGGTCCCTTCCACCCCAAACCATTCTGTAGTTCTAAGCGGTGGCTGGGAGCCTGACTGCAGCAGGAGGGACCTCGGGAACAGTGAGTGATGGGATGCAGTGCTGAGGGACAAATTGGTGGGGTCCTGGGTGGTTTCTACATTTTAAATCAGTGGGTATTGGTCGGGACACAGCAGGTGGAGAAAAGCACTCTGTCTTTTAGCAGAGAGAGAATTTTCTGAAGGAAGGAGAGAAAGGTGAGAAGCTACTCTCTAGAGAAAGGAACTTTTAATCTCACAATAATTTCCTCTATTTAGTGAATTTTTTTCTTTTAAAGTAGGAAAAATCTAAAAAAGCTCAAGATATACCAACAGGGAGGCATGCAGTGCTGAATTATTAGACTCCTACTGGAATAGCCTTCTTCCTGGAAGACTTGCCCATTGGCAGGGATGGAGCAGGGGGGCCAGCCCAGCCTGGGTACCAGCCCTCTGAGTCAGCCCCCCGTTCCTCCCCCCCGCCCCTCTGCACCTCACTGGAAACATACTGGTTTGAGATAACGAGTTTTCTGAGGACCCATGAGTAGAGGTACATTCCATTTTAAAAATTAGATAGGAATAATAAGAATTAATAATTATCCTTCCTGTTAAAGTGTAAGCAAGGCTGGAGAAGAATAAGTGAGAAGTAGAAATCAGCAATAAAAGGGGTAGAAGACAACGATCTACTGAGTCTATGGATTCCCACCCTTCCCTTAAAATTACATGAGTGCAGAGAAGCAGCTTTCCCCAAAGAAAAAGATGTCTCCCCAGGCAGTGACTTGTGTGCAGGGTCCCACCAGAGGGCAAACACTTACAGCAATTTTGGCCTTGATGTTGGCCAGCTTCTCCTGGGCGGCCGCCAGCTCGGCGTTGGCTCTGCTGAGGGCCTGTCTCTTGGGCTCCACGTCGCAGTACACTGTGTGGAAGCGCACAATGTTCACCACCCAGGAGCAGAGGCCGGCTGCGGCGTAGGACTTGGTGGTCACAAATTCAGGTTTGAACTTGGGATCTTCCAAATAGGGCTGAAGAGCTTTGAGGCAGTTCTCGTGGATGTTCTCCTTGTCAAACTTGATCAAGGAGTCCAGGAAGCCATCCACCCTGGCCATGGATGCTTTTGCTGCTTTCCAGCTCCTGTCCTTGGGGATTTTTCCTCCTGGGGCCATCAACACCATCACGGCTGCGGTGACATTGCTGACAGCTGGAGGTGGTGACCCAAATGACCTCAGCTCCGTCAGATTCTTCTGAAATGGGTAAAACCCAAGGTTGTTAGACAAGAATGAATGGGCTTTCTTTTCACTTGCCACTAATAGAGGCAGGCTCCCAAGCTATCAAATCGGATAAATTGGATTTCTCTCAGCCCGTTGCTGCCTGTAAATCCCTGCTCCGCATGTTTACAGCCCGTGTGCTCAACTCCCTGCTTCCAGTTCCTTCCATCCCCCCTGGGACCACCACAGAACCCGGTTCCTCCCTTCCTTGCTTCCTGGGGGACAGAGGGGTTTCTTCCTTCTCAGAAGATGGGGATAAGGAAATAGGAACCTTTCCAAATAATAAACCTCTGCAAATAGCCCCTAGCCCCTCTAAAAATCCCTTGTGGAGATTTCCTTCACACTCAACCGCTCCCTGTGCCTGACCCCCAGGTGTTAAGGCCTGTTTGAATTATCTGTGAACACTCTCTGTGTGCCCCCATGGCTCCCTGGGGCCACCATCCAGCCCACACTGAGGCACTGACACCAAGCGGGAGAGCAGTCACCAGGGGTGCACAGGCAGCACCCGGCCCCAAGAATCACCTCATCTCTAGGGACATCCTTCTCCGAAGGGGAGTTCCCATCTCCTCCACTGCCAGCGCAGACAGTTCTAGCAAGTCCCTAATATTAAGTGGGATGAATCTTAACCGAAGCAGAAAAATGTCCATTTGGGGAGAAAGCAGGTGTTTTCTGACACACTTACAACCACGACACCGTGCTGCTGAGGGTTTGATCTGCTGACACCCAAACCCCTCCCTCTGGGCACTTTTTTGCCTTTGCAAGAAAAAACAGTGAAAGTGCATCAGCTGTGCCAGACGAGATGCTTTGTTAGAACAAGGGTAAGGGGTGCTTCAACACCAGTTTAATAAAAAATCCATGAACTTCCGTCAGTTTCAGTTTCTATCAGTTTTGAATTGTTCTGAACCTATATTCTCTGATATTTTGCATCTATCAGGCTCTGTCTATGGAAGCAGGGTGGAATATCACAGAATCACATGGGGTTGGAAGGAACCTCTGGAGTTCACCCAATCCAACCCCCTGCCAGAGCAGGTCTACCCACAGCAGGTCCCACAGGAATGTGTCCAGGCAAGTTTTGAATGTCTCCAAAGAAGGAGACTCCACGACCTCTCTGGGCAGCCTCTTCCAGGGCTCTGCCACCCTCTCAGGAAAGAAGTTCCTCCTCAGGTTTAGACTGAACTTTCTATGTTCAAGTAGGTGCCCATTCCCTCTTTTCCTGTGCCTGGGCACCACTGAAAAAAGACCGGCCCCATCCTCCTGACACCCACCCTTTAAGTATTTATAAGCATTGACCAGATTCCCCCTCAGCCTTCTCTTCTGCAGACTAAAAAGACCCAAGTCCTTCTGCTTCTCCTCATAAGAGAGATGCTCCAGGCCCCTCATCATCTTTGTGGCCCTCTGCTGTACCCTCTCCAGCAGTTCCCTGTCCTTCTTGAACTGGGGAGCCCAGAACTGGACCCAGTACTCCAGATGGGGCCTCCCCAGGGCAGAGCAGAGGGGGAGGACGACCTCCCTCAACCTGCAGGCCACACTCTTCCTGATGCCCCCCAGGATGCCATTGGCCTTCTTGGCCACAAGGGCACATTGCTGGCTGATGGTCATCCTTTTGTCCACCAGGACTCCCAGGTCTTTTCCCTCAGAGCTGCTCCCCAGCAGGTCACCCCCAACCTGTACTGGTGCAGAGGGTTATTTCTCCCCAGGTGCAGCACCCTGCACTTGCCTTTGTTGAGTGTTTATGCTCTTATTCCACCTCTTATCAAACGACATGTGCGGTAAGGCTTTGCTGATCAGGCAGAGGCCTAAACCTGTATTTGAAGTTTCACAGGCCCTCCAGTGCTCTGTGCTAGTCTGGTACCTTTAGTATCTGGTTTTGGGATACAGGTATCTGCTATGAACCTCTTCCTAAATGTGTCTTTTTGCTTGTTTTTAGCTTTTGCTAATGATCAAGCTGATGGAGACAGGCTCCTCGGGGCTGTGTGCATTTCCAGTGTGAAAGGTCTCTAATGAACACACTCAGTGACCCAGAGCCAAGTGTGAGCCAGAGGAGTCCCCTGAGATGCTCCCCTCAGTCACCCTGCTCAGGGGGCTGGAAGCACAGTGACCTCTCCCCAGCCACGTGCCCACCAGGGGCTGGTGCTCGGGGGTGCCTGAGGAACCTGGCAAAGCCATCTGCGTTTAACAGCATCTCTGGAAACAGAATACTGCCACTTCTTCCCTAGGAGGTAGCACTTCCACAATACAAAGGGAATAGTGACAGTACTACCCTGAAAGGGAAGAAGGAACATGCTGCCCTAGCCAGGACAGTGAGGAAGACCCAGGTAGCTCAGAGAAGAGAAGGCTCCGGGAAGCCCTTAAAGCCCCTTCCAGTCCCTCAAGGGGCTCCAGGAAAGCTGGGGAGTGACTTCTTACGTGGGCATGTAGTGCTAGGACAAGGGGTAATGGCTTCAAACTGGAAGAGGGGAGATTTACATATCAAGAACAAATTCTTTGGTGTAAGGGTGGTGAGAGCCTGGCCCAGGTTGCCCAGAGAAGCCGTGGCTGCCCCATCCCTGGAGGCATTCAAAGACAGGTTGGAGGGAGCTTTGAGCAACCTGGTGTGTTGGGAGGTGTCCCTGCCCAGGGCAGGGGGTTGGGACTGGATGGTCTTTAAGGTCCGTTCCAAGCCAAACCATTCTGTGAGTCTATGATCTCCTCTCACTTCCATCTCCATGCAGACTATCTCCAAAAGATCTGAATGGACATGGCTGCTCTTCTTTTAAACCACCAGGTGATGCTGCCACAGAAATGTCCATATATCAATATACTTCAGTAAGTACTACTACTACTACTACTACTACTAGTACAGCTACTTGGTAGCTGACTATATATATTTATTACTCTGTTCCACTCAACCGCTTTTCTCTCTGTTTCCCCTATTAATGTTGCCCATAACAGTGCTGTCCAAATAAGATGATTTAGATAACTGGGGAGAAACTACATATACATAGACATAAATACTGCTGATTATTCATGTCAGCAAACAGGTCAAGCTCTCTGATGCATTTCTGATCAGTAGGTAAAGGAGACCATGCCTCCCAGTGCTCTGCTATTGCTGCTTTACAGTCCCTAGAGAAAATCACAGCATCTCCTTGATCTTTGCCTAATGAGATATTCTACAGCTCCAACATAAACCCAAAACTAATGAGTCCTTTCTCTTCTGTGAACAAAAGTCGAAGCAATGCATCTCTGCAGCAAAGCCATGTCTTTCCTGAAAGCTAATCAAACAGACCACCCCTTCCTGATGACTCTGAGTTACTTTCCCCTCTGCTCCGTGGGCCATGACTGAGCCATGGTTTGAGGCATGGTTGAACCAATCCTTGCTGTGACCATGGGAATAACTCAGATTTTCCAGCTGGAGCTGGTGCACAGGCACTGCTCTGCCATGACTGCAGCAGGAGTTTGGTTTTCCAGGATGCTGTGTGAGCTGCAGATCAAAATGAATTGCAGGTATATGTCTCTTGGGCACATCTCAATATGTTGGGCTCCAAACAGGAACCCCTGGAGTGTCCTTGAAGGAAAAACCTTCCAAGATAGCTAAAGGCTTCCCTAAATCAATCCCTCAGTCTCCTGCAGTCAGAGCAGCCCTTATCTCCTGCTTATACACTTCCCTGGTGGCATCGTGCTTTGGGGTGGCTTTTCCTGCAGCAATGTACAGCTCTACCAAGGAGTCACTCCATACTCAGTACCCAACTACTCCTGACCTGCAGCAGTGTCCTGCCCAGCCCAAAGACACTGCTGAAGGACAGGTCCTCTCCCCACCTAACGAAATCCTGGTACTGCATAAACCCAAACACAGAATGAGATTTCTCTGCCACAAACCAAAAGCCACCCCATGAGTACACCTGTGGAGCCAAGATGTACATATCGGACATTGAGCATCACACTCAACAAGGCCTGAAGAACAGCTTGGACAAAGAGAGGACAAGGCAAATCCCACCCCAATGCAGCTGGAGAAGATCAGTCCAAACCCTCAGGCCACCAAGTTTTGTCCCTATAACAGTAGGGAATTCAAGTGGGAAGGATGCCCAGAGGAGCCCAAGAAGTCACCAACTCTCTCCACTGCACCTCTGGATCTCTGATCCTTCTTTCCTCACCTTCTCTTCCCCCTTGGCCAAGAGGGGCATTTGCCGCGGGCTGCAGGAAGCCTCTGCCCCATTGTGTTGCAGACCCAGAGGGGGACAGGAGCCTTCCCATTACAGACCCCTTTCCAAAGCAGAAGCTGTAGCAAGTGGGAGCTCAGAGGATGTCCCTGATCACTGCCAGCTGTGCCCGCAAACTGCCAGCCCCACAACCACCACCATGGCCTGCAGGGCCCACACGAGACATGTCCATGTGAGGTCCTCAACACCACTGTCCTGCTGGGGAGAAAGGCTCATGAGGTAGCTGGGTGTAAAATCTGCCCTGCTAGTGGTTTGAAATGTTCTCAGCTCTTGCTGCGCTGATCGTGCACTTGCCCAGCAACTCCCCAAGCAAACAGCATCGATACTGTCCCTCACTGAAATGAAGGGGTGCTTGGGCTTCACCCTGTCTGTCCTGCAACCCCTCCCACAGCTCTGCTGGGACCAGCTAAAGGCAGCTGACAACTGGTCACCCTGAGAGTGCTGGCAGCCTCTCTTGTCTCCCCTCCTGCTGCTTCATTCCCCACAGCTCGGCCTCAGAACAGTCTGGAGCAAGGTCTGGCTGTGCCCCTGCTCTGGAGCCCAGCCCTCCATGTCCTCCTCCACACCAGCAGTTGGGGCTGAGCCAGAGACAGGGCCTGGACAGCAAGAGAGCAGTATGGACCTGGTGACCCCTCTGAGACACTCTCTCCTGGGTCCTGAAGGGGGGTGACAGTAAGGTGACCTTGCCTTCCCTGTGGGGCCGGAGAAGCCATGGAGCCAGCCAACAGTGGAGAAGAGCTGCAAATGTAGCACCCACCTCCAGTTCCTCCTGCTCTTGACTGCCATGAGCAAAGTGTAATGTGGTGCAGCCTTGTGGCTGCTCCAGGTCACACCAGGGGCCAAGTATGCACCAGCTGGGCAGAAGCTGGAGGAGGGTCAATACAATGCCCAAAACCTTGGCCTGCCAGATGACACTGCACACCCACAATGCAGAGAGGAGATACTGGATTCCCATGGGAATCTCCACCCTACCTTGTTGAGGGTGTTCAGAGCAGCCTGGGCAGCTGCCAGGGCAGGCTCAGCTTTGGCCAGGTCCTCCTCGCAGTCCTTCTGTTTCTGCTCCACCTCCTGGGTGATCAATGCCACTTTCTGTTCCTCCTCATCGGCGATTGCCTTTTCCCTGCTCACTTTCTCCGTCTCCACTCCCACCACCTGGATCAGCTTGTCAGCGTCCTCATTCTTCTGCTTCAGCATCACTTCCTGGACTGCCAGCTTGGCCTTCAGCTCATCCACCTGGGGGGGAGAAGCAATGTGAAGGGGGGAAGAAGGCACGAGCAGACTCACCAGCCTGCTCCCCAACCTGCCCCACACTCAGTGGGCTGAGCAGCACCCAAAAGCATGGAGGGCCTGTGGGGAAAGAAAGCGATGTCCTGGAAGCACAGAAAAGCAGTTTTTCCAGTTGTTAGCAGGACACTGCTGCTCTCCTTTGTCCGTGGTTCTGGGCTCACAGTTGGACAGCTCATACACGTGGTCAATACACTGGAGAAGTGAGGAACCCAGCAGGGGAGAGACCAGCACCAGCAGGATGAGCTGCCAAGGAGGTTGTCCCACCCCTGCTCACTGTCTCTGCTTGGAAACTGGGCAGAGATACCAGGACACCATGAATGTTGCTTTGTGCAATGTGAAGAAGGTGGAAACTTTCATTTCAGGTATTCTTGGGCTTATTTTTGTGCAGTCCAGGAGAATCCCCATGGACCAGGCATTTGCAGGAAGCTTGGAATCATAAAATAGTTTGAGTTGGACAGGACCTTTTAAGATCGGGCTGCTCAGAGTCCCGTACAACCTACCTGGAATGCTTCCAGGGATGGGGCATCAACCAGCAACCTGGGCCAGAGTCTCACTACCCTCCCTGTAAAACATTTCTTCCTAAATCTCTTAAATTTTGTGTATCTCCAGTCTTTTAGTTTAAAGCCATTACCCTTTGTCCTATCACAACATGCCCTTGTAAAAAGTCTCTCCCCATCTTTCCTGGAGCCCCTTTAGGGACTGGAAGGGGCTCTAGGGTCTCCCCAGAGCTTTCTCTTCTCCAGGCTGAACACCCCTAACTCTCAGCTTCTCTCATTACAAAGCCAAATGCTTTGAAGGTGAGATCAGATGTTACATCACATCCCCAGTGAAGGAGGGGTGTGTGTTTTGCTGTGGAGATGACACGTGTTACAATTTAGGGGCACTTTCCTTCACACCAGCAGGACAGAACAGAGCACGTGGTGTTTTGCCACATAGGTTTTGAGGAGGAACTGTGCTCCAGGAACCAGCACTCCCTTGCTTGCCCCAGCACACCCTGCCCATCCCTCCAGCCCGTGGCACTTGGCAGGGACAGCCCCTCATCAGTTCTCTCCCAGCCATTGAGTCACAGAATCACGGAATTGTAGGGGTTGGAAGGGACCTCTGGAGACCACCCAGTTGAACCCCCTGCCAGAGCAGGGTCACCCAGAGCAGGTCCCACAGGAATGTGTCCAGGCAGGTTTTGAATGCCTCCAGAGAAGGAGACTCCACCACCTCTCTGGGCAGCCTCTTCCAGGGCTCTGTCAACCTCACAGGAAAGAAGAGTTTCCTCATGTTGAGATGGAATTTCCCATGTTCCAGCTTGTGCCCATTGCCCCTTGTCCTGTCACCGGGCACCCCTAAGAAGAGTCTGGCCCCATCCTCCTGACACCCACCCTTTAGATATTTATAAGCATTGATCAGATCCCTCCTCAGTCTGCTCTTCTCCCAGCTGAACAACCCCAGGTCTCTCAGCCTTTCCTCAGCAGAGAGAAGCTCAAGTCCCTTGATCATCTCGGTAGGCTCCACTGGACTTTCTCCAGCAGTTCCCTGTCCTTCTTGAACTGTGGGGCCCAGAACTGGACACAGGACTCCAGCTGTGACCTCACCAGGGCAGAGAAGAGGAGGAGGATGACCTCCCTCCACCTGCTGGTTGAGGTCCTATGGACCTATGGCAGGAATAGCAATTTTCACCCCAAAACAAGGTATTAGAAAGCAGCCCTGAGGAAAGGGACTTGGGGGTGCTGATGGACAAGAAGCTGGACATGAGCAGACAGTGGGCACTTGCAGCCCAGAAGGCCAATTGCATCCTGGGCTGCATCAAAAGAAGTGTTGCTAGCAGGTCCAGAGAAGGGATTCTGCCACTTTACTCTGGTGACACCTCCCCTGGAGCCCTGTGTGCAGGTCTGGAGCACTCAATATAAGAAGGACATGGACCTGATGGAGTAGGTCCGGAGAAGGGCCACAAAAATGCTCAGGGGGTTAGAGCCCCTCTGCTCCGAGGACAGGCTGAGGGAGCTGGGGTTGTTCAGCCTGGAGAAGAGGAGGCTCCGG
>JAOQGH010000181.1:0-11890 GCA_025769975.1 Gallinago jamesoni
ACCATCCCTGGAGGCATTCAAGAGACGAGTTGACATGGTGCTTGGGGATATGGATTAGTGTTGGGTGGTGTTTTGTGAGGTGTGGATGTGGTGGGTTTGTTTGTTTGTTTGTTTGTTTGTTTTTTATTGGTTGGACTAGATCATCTTAAGAGGTCCCTTCCAACCTAGGTGATTCTGTGATTCTGAGAAGTATGTATTTCTTTGATAGACTAAGGCTACGTTCTTTCAAGATTTAAAAAAAAAAAATAAAAGGAAAGGTAAGGAAAGGAGATTCCTGCAGCACTTAAAAAAAAATATTTACTCTTTTTATTAATTGAAAAATGTTGCTTATTTTGTTAAGCTTACGTGTGTGAGAAACTCAAATTTCTGCTTTGATTCAGGAGACTGAAGTTCACTCCAAGCATTGACAAGCAGTCAAAACTATGTGGTGAGATAGTGACATGAAGAGTTATCCTCACTCTCTTTCTCTGAAGATATTTTGTTTCAAACATAGCACAAAATGGTAGCCAGTTCACAGATGGGGTGATTGACAAGAATCCACTGTTAAAGAATCCAAAATTAAAATTCTACTGAATATAGAATAGCTAAGGCTGCAGACTCCTGGGTATAGGTAAAACCAATTATTTTATGGAGAACTGAAAGAGAATTGAACATATATTATTAAATATACAAAAAGGTGATGGAGTGTTTCGTTTCTGTTATTATAAATACAATATAGCATAGAGAAGTAATATCATCGATAAAAAAGAACAAGTTTGAGTGAAAATCACTTTCAAAAATAACAGTTTCTACTGAGGTATTAGTATGGTATCAGGAAAGTCTGCTACACTTACCATAGATTGGATTTGAATATGGATAGATATTTCTATATCATAAAAAATAATAAATAATTCTGTAAATTCTATTCCCATGTTGACTTCCCTCATAAAGACTGAAGATCAAACACAACTGTGGGGGTTTGTATTTCTGCAGGAAGCTGTTTGTGAAACAAGAGGTCACAATCTAGCATTGATTTTACCAAATAACAGTATTCAAAGCATATAGTTAAGTGCAAGATATTAATCTCATATTGATAATGGATTGATTCAGTTTAAAATAAAGTCTACTTAAATCATCTTTTTTACACAATAAGGAAAAATTTTTACATAAAAATTGATGAACATAAGCATTTAGAATGTAAGAGGTGCAGCAACTATCAACAGTAGATAGAGATCTTTTACTTCTGTAATGTACTTATATTTAAAAACTGCCTTCTATAGAAATCAAAAATTGTTTCATAATGAGATACATGTTCTGGGTGAGATTTGCTTGTTATATTCTGAAAGAGAGTAGAGACCTATCAAAGAGCTTATCTCATCTCACAGCTTCATTTCACTCTTCTGGGTATGCATGCTTGCTGTAGGGAGACGAGCAAAGGTGTCTCTGTGAAAAACAAATATAATCTTCAGGGTTTTTTAATATTCTCTGCATTCTGATGTGCAGAGACAATTTGTCTGCACTTGGACATCAAGGGGGATGAAAGACTCTCTGCCTCTCCTGGAGGAGAAAGACTAAGAGAAGAAGTCCTGTATTAGGAGTCCTTGAAGAAACATCCCCTATGGAAATGAGAGGACGATAGCACAGATCTTTCCTGGCAGGTCAAGCCCAGTCAGCTAGTGTTGCATGCAGCATCCCTTGGAGAAGATGGACTGTTGGGTACAGAATACCACTTTCCTGATCTGACAGTAAAGGAGAGAAATCAGTCACATACCCACACTAATCTTTACAGGTCTAAACCTTGGGAAGGGCCCTATGGTCAAGAACACTGCAAGGTCCTCAATTACATTGAAAATCCCCAAATACAATGACATGAGGGATTGGAACGAAGTTGCACAGGGGAAGTTCAGATTGGACACAGGAAAAGTTTCTTCACTGAGAGGGTGGTCGGTTACTGAACAGGCTCCCCAGGGAAGTGGTCGTGGCACCAAGCCTGCCAGAGTTCAAAGAAGGTCTGGATGACACTCCTAGTCATATGGTTAATTTTAGATAGTCCTGCAAGGATCAGGGATTTGGACTCAATGATCCTAATGGGTCCTGTCCAACTTGAGATATTCTATGATTGACAGTGTTGTGCACCTCATGATTGAGAAACTGCACTGATCGTCTTCAGGAACCTCACCGACCCAAAACCTGATGGTAATGAGAGGGCAAAGACAGCCCAGCTGGGGTACTGAAAGATATGATAAGGGAGAAGTAAGCTGGAAGATGACCAGAGGCAATACTGGCAGATTTCTGCAGAAAAATTTATAAGGTCGCAAAAAAAAAAAATCACTCCTCCTAGCTAAGAACACACACTTACATTTCTTTTCCTATATCCATGCCCTCTTGTTCCATCACCAATTCTCAACACAGGCCAAGTCACAGCCAACTTCATATATACTCCTGAACAATTCCAGCCAAAGTTTAAAAAATCTCTTGAAAGGCCTTGAATCCTTTCTTCAGGCTGTCACATCAGAATAATGTTCTGTAATATTGGACAATAAACTTGGACAGAAGCATAGCTGGATAGTCAGCCTACTGGGACAACTGAGTGAATACTATTGAGTATACACAGTACATATCTCACATGTAGTAATGTACATGCATCACCAAATCAGGGAAAAGGTGTTCAGTGGAGAACCATCTTGTGCTGTTCAATTGTGCAATCACCATGGCTTATCATCCAAAAATCATAAAGCAAATCAGACTAGCACTACAGCAAAATGTTCTGGCAGAGAGCAATGCTGCCTTAGAATGATGTGTCAGAGGAGAAAAATATCAAGGGGGATTCCTGGAAGCACATTTGTTCTCTGAATTGTTCGTACAAGCAGAAGAGTCTCTTTAAGTGGACAGTCTCCTGAAAGTCTCTTGCTCTCACAGACCAATGTCTTTGCTCTGAAATATCCTGTGTTCTCCTGAATGTAAGGGAATAGATGATACTGGATTCTCTGAAGGAGAATATAAGAGACACTGTGACCTTTGCCAGAGGCTCATTCTGCCATGCACTGTTTGGGAACACAGCAGAGCCAGGACGGATCTGTGTTCAGATCCCGTTCACTACAGGAAAGACTCATTGGGTAAATAAGGGGCAGAAACCACAGAGTGATTTTTCTTGAGCCCTTCATTTTTTTTCCACGCTGCATTCCCATTTATTTCATAAGGTCCTTAGAGGACTGAAGGGTGTCCTAGAGTTGGTTGACATTTGATTTAGCCATCACAGTATATTTAAACTATTTATAATTTGAGTGTAGCTCTCCCCTACCTTACTAGAAGTCTTTAGTCCCTCTCTCTATCCAGGGAAAGTCTATTGCAGAGCCATCCAGGAACAGGCCTAGGAAACAGTTGTCATACCAGTGTCTAAACCCATAGCAAAAGCAGAGCTGCCACCTCATAGAAGTACAGTGGCAGTGACAGTTGCTGTTGGTCATTTGCTTCTAGATGAATATGCCAGCCAAGTAAGCTGGTCCTCTCTGTCATCTGCAGTGCCATTGCCTTATTACACATGTCCACCAGTATCTTCCTTCTTACACAACAAGCTCCAGAGAAGGGAAACTTCTAATCTGGGCAACTGCTTAAAAAAATTAATTCTTTTCCCTGCATGATTAAGGCAAAGCCTTTACACCAGATGGAAGGAGTCTATGCCCTTTACAACTTGACAACTAAAGCCAGCACTGTGGCCAGACATACCACACTTTAAGAAATGTTAGGCTTCCACTCATCCACAAGAAAGCAGGGGGTGTGAAGGGGTTGATGTATTCATTACCCTCATAGAAGGCAGAGGAGGCTGCTGCACTATGCCAAGATCATCTGTGAGCAAAATGACCTTTACTCAGCCCATGGACCCACTTCAAGCCTTGAGACTAGTCTCTCTGTCTGTCCTACACAGATCCACTAACTTTCCTGTTTTCTCTCTCCTCTCCTCTCCTCACCCCTTCTGCTCACCTTCTTCTATCCACAAGCTAACTCTCTTGCCTATTTATTGTCACTTCAACATACTGACCTGTTCATTTTTCGAAAAACATATTATTACCCCACAACATAATATATTGCATCAAGCTAAACTAGAAATTCAACATTTACATGTTAATTGCAAGTGTAGCAGGAACTATGGCATTAATTGTGTAAGATGTTTAACTATTGATCACACTTTACAGGTAAGTAAGTAAATTCAATGGTTTGGGAATACAGTCAATGTGTCTAAAGGCTACAGTAAGTTAGAAGTGAAGGTGTAAAGGGACTCCCAACTACTGCTAAATAAATTTGGTATTGCCAAACCACAGAGAAAGAATGTGAGATTGACTTGGTTGGTATTTTTGGCATATGTGACAAGCTTAACAGCTACCTCAAACTTGGTGTTTATTTAAAGCAAGTGCTAAACATCTTTGGCCATCCTGTCAGAATTCTCAATCCCTAGCTGACCTTCACATGTCATTTTTTGGATATCTTTTATAGTCCTCCAGCCAGCCTTCAAGGGCTAAGAGTTCTTAATAAAACACGTAAATAACATTTGGGCAGCAGAAGACAGGTGGAGTTAGGAAGGCACACTGGCCATTTTACAAATGGCACTTTAGGATTCACTGTAGCTGAGTATTTCTGGTGCTTTTAGTGCTTTAACCCTTTGGGTTATTTTGGTACCCTTTGTATTAGCAGCACTTGTTTTCAGTGTGACGCTGGTAATGCTAAACACAACCCTACTGCAGTGAGAAGACACATCACCCATTGCAGGGTTTGGAGTATGTACTGCTATTCTAAGGATTCATCGGTGACCTCCAATAATACATCACAATTTTTAGTACTAGCCACATTTCAGAAAGGGTGGCAGGAGGTGAACAGACTATTCTGGTAATGCACTTGTTTGGCTCTGCACCAGGAGAGAGATTGTTTTTACTTCTCCATGTAGCTGCTCACCTATGTTCAACTCCTCTACCAGAAAAGCAGAGCATTGGGAGGAGAACAGTGGGAGGCAGGCAGCTGGAGACCGAACACAGCAGGACAGGAAGCCTCTGTCAGTCCCCCACATCGCCCTCTCCTGTAGGGAAATGGCCACCTGGCTATTGAGGACAAGGGCCCTGCAAGGGGAAGTGTGCAGGGAGGCAGGCCAGTGAATGCAGCTACCAGCTGGCTCTAAAACCTCCTTCTTTCATTGGTTTATTCAGCTCTCTGGGATTTTCAATAGTTCACTTTCTCTATACACTATTTTTTCAGCCTCAGTCACCCCAAGCTCTGCCCCTGATGACTTGCACCAGCACCTGTTCGAGCTCTGGCCCTGTATCCTCAGCTATGGCATAGCCTCCTGCAGCCTGGGTAGGCTGAGGGCCCCAATGGCCAGTTCAGGGCCTGCAGTGTCCTTGTGACAGTGCTGCACAGCAGCATGGACACTGGTTGCACTGCTGGAGCCCCACAGACTGTCCACAGTTCAGCCACTGCCTCTGGGGTCTTCTTCTGGGATGCCCCATCCAGGTTGGCTGAAAACTCTGCATCGGTGCAGCCGAATGAGGGAGGGAAGCATGGGGTGAGCCTTTCAGAGGTAAAGGATGAAGAAAAATGCTACAACAAGATGATTATTTAGTCCTTTCTTCTGCCAGTCAGAAATGACATTGATTATGTAGTTCTGGTGATGGTCAATAGAAAAGTATCAGTGACATCAGTAGACATCCAGACAACTTCTGGAGTATGCTTAAAACTGAAACTAGTTTATTTTGTCCTCTATATGACTTTATCTTTTTTTCTGGAATGTATAATTTATAAGCTAGTCCTTATGCTCTTTCAATTTGCAGTAGTTTCATTAGTTGCCATTCAACAACGATCAGTTGCAATTGTTCTCTGGCTGACATTTCTCAGGATTTAAATTTATGATTGTTGTCTTATTGGAAAGCTGCATTATTAGCCTAAACTGAACATGGTATAAAGGTAAAGTATGAACTAGTTGCAATACAAAGGAGGAATTTTTATTAGCATAGTTTTTGCCATTATACTCAATAAGCAAAACTTGTCCTTTATAAGTGCCTCAAACATTTTCTTTTTGAGGAGACTACCACCTTTCAACAGGTCTGAGAGCTGGCTGAAGAGGCTGCTCAGGGTTCCCATTTCACACTGTGTCTCTAGAAGGATCTATAGGTTACTCTGTGCTCAGACAACTACTGCATCCCCTTTCTCAAGCAACAGTGCAGCTTCAGTAGCTGTTGCCAGTGTGGACACCGTCAGAAAACATGCAACAGAATTTGGCCACAAGGAGAAATGAATTTCAGTGTTGGAGAGCTGTGCAGTACTATGTTTGAGTTTTACATGTGGGGGTGAGATTCAATTCCAAATTCGAATAGCTACATTTAGTCATCTTCATGCCAAAATGAATATGTAAGTGAGTGAGCTGAATGTCTAAACTCTTGTAGAAGACACAGCTTGTTTGAGTCAAGCAAATGTTTCAGTTCACTCTAAGGTAGGCAGCCACATTAGGACAACTGTATCATTCTCTAGACCCTGTTAGCTGAAGCTCCATCAATGATACCAGGAGCTCAGACACGTAGCTCACCAGTATGAGAGCATGTTTGTTTATTACGGGTTGCTGTTGATGGAAGATTGAGCAAATGGGGAGTGTGTGTATACAGCAGGAGGCTATATACTGTGCAGGTAGTAGGGAGGGGGTTGTAGTGGGTTTGGTAGAGAAGGGGAAGCCCTGAGAGAATATTATAGCTGGCAAAAAAAACATGTTAAAATGTCTTATGTGAAAGGCTATGAAAACTTGTGGTTGTTTTCATTCTGCTTGATTGAAACAAAACCATTGTATTAAAGCAAAATATCTCCTGACATTCTGGAAGATGAAAAAAAATTGTATTTATTTACGAGCTGCAACAACCATTTTTTTTTAATTTTTACTTTTTCTTTTTACTACCAAAAGTAGCAAAATAAATTATATACAGGGCTTAATCCCCCAGACAAACACACACACATTTTTTTTTGACCTCCAGCTTTTACTCTGTATTTTTTCCAAGTTTTTCCAAGTCAGAAAGTGACAGTTTCAGCTTTATTTGACACCTACAGTTTTTCAAAATTAAGAAACATTGTTCTTAAAATGACAAAAAAAAAACCAAAAAACAAAAGCAAGAATAGATATAGTTAGAAAACCAACAATCACGTTGTCTTATGTTATATAGACTAGCAACATAAATGCAAACACAAGCAACGGAAAAAATTAAGTGAAGCCAGACCAAGCAAAATATTACATGCTGTAGAAATTTTCAATTTCAATGTAATTTTGAAGAATACTTCGAAAAATTACTTCTCATAAGTCCTTTTGAGTCTTCAGAAACTTATGGATTGTTCTTTTTATATTTGAAAGAATCTTGCAAATAAAGCCTTCTAGATAGCTGTCAGCTTTATGCCAATATTTCATATGACTGGGAAAACCATGAGTTTTTTGTTGGTTTTTTTGTAGCCAGTTTTAATCCGGGTCAAGACTGCACGCACCAGCAAAATGAGACAACATACAGAGTCATTGAAATACCTGAAACTCACAGTGAATTCCAATTCTCAGACAATGTGATTGCATTAGAGACATGAAAGTAGTGCTGGTTTATACTCAGGTGAAGATACAGCTTTTAGAGGCCTCAGTCTTATTCCTCAGTGTGAGTTTACTCCAAAAGTGAAGCTGACTTCTGCCAATTTCCTCCCGCCTCCCCCGCCCTGCTTCCAAGGATTAGAGTGCCATCACAGAAACACAGTCAGCTGAGAGAAGAGGAGGAGGGAATTTTCTCACTTTCTTATTCAGAACTCTGAGTAGGTGATGCTAAGAGGGACTGGAGCACAACAGGTGCTGTAAGTGGGGAGGCAGCAGAGTCTGACATCAGGTGAAGCCACTGAGATGTGATTTGGTTCAGATTGCCTTGTTTGTCATAGGAACTGTAATTTGGAAAGTTTAAGACCAACACATGGGAAAAAACCCCACCAACAAATCAAGATATGTTGCATGAAATTGTTTCTCAATAAAGTGAAGGATTTCACTTCCCTCTTCACCAGTCTCCTTGTGTTGTTGCAGAACATGTGTAGCCCCCACCTTAATCTGGGTGGGGAACATCCCAGGGATCAGCACAGTAGATTGGCTTTTTTCACATACTGGCATGGGGTTCAGTTCCTGCTGACAATAATTGCCTCTCTTCTAAACTACCACAGGACATGAATGTTTCTCTTCTAGAGAATGTAAATTTATTAATCCTTCCCTCCATCTAGCACACTTATCCTGCAACAGTAGTGCTGAATGACTCCCCTGTGTTGAGACAGCACCCATTTCTCCTGCTTCCAGTGGAATACATGTCTTAAATTCAGTACAACAGTTCCATAGACCTGTTCATGTGATCTTTGAAGCCTTTCAGACCCAGAAACATGAGTTGGATTTCTATGCTTTTCATCTGGGATCTAACTCGGTGACTTCAGTCTTAGAGGCTCCTGTCTTCAACTCTAGACTGAACTTGTTTTGCCTTTATTGGTCCTTCTGTCTGTGGTGACTTGCTGTTATCCCCTTGGAATCACACCCCTATTGACTTCCTCTTCCTTAATCACATATCCTTCCTTATCATTGCCTTCAGACTCATCCTTTCCTCCATTCTCTTGCTTTGGCTTTGGTCCATTTTACTACTTGGTAGTTCATATCATTCCTTGATTCTCATTCCTGCAACTCCTGTTCCTATTCAGATGTTTCCTCCTGCATTGGGATTTTCTTCCTCTAAGAATGACCCTGCATGCCCTGCATGACCCCTCCTGTTTTTCCACATTGCAGACTCAGAGCATCTGCAGCATGCAGGAGCCTGTGCCTTCACCTCTCCATCCCTGTATGTTTCCTACTATGATACACTGGCTCTTACTCTTCACTTTCTCTGCTTCAGTCAGCATCCAGTGGATTACAGAACTGATGTAGCCCCTTGCATCTCCTTTAGCACACCCTCCTGCTTTCTCCACTTCTCAGGCTCTCTTGTCAAACTATTTATAGGAGATTGATTCACAGACCTGTTATGTCTAATTATATCTGTTCACTTCTAATATGAATGGCAATTCTGTTAGGAGTTAAGATTGCCAAAAATGTTTTGACCTAAGAAAGAGGAGGTGGTGGCTACGTATGCAGATCAGAACCTATAAAAGTTCTCTGTGATCAGTGTGTCTTGTCCCTCCTCAGATATCTCTAAGGTAAGAGTGTGAGAGACTTTGGACTGGGGAGGTGGGGGATGAAGAGAAACTGGCCCTGCATTCCACAAGTACCAGTGCATTCCTACAAACACTCACATTCATTCAATGGGGGACTGTCAGTGTCAGCTGGGATTTTCAGTCTGTTTTCAAGGCTTCCATATGTTTTCTGTCTATAAATTTTCTCTGGAACTCTGTGCAGCACTAAGAAGGAAGTTGCTAATTCTGTTTTACAGTACTGACCAGCTTCTAGTCTGCAAGCAATTAATCTTGTCTCACAAAAGGTAAGATCTTGATTTATTCACTCTTTAGGGGCACATAGAGATGCTCTAAGGTAGAACTTCTATGCAGGTACTCTGGCAATCCCCGTATTCCTTATATTTATGTCCATTGTGTAAATACAGTATGAGAATTGGAATGGATTGCTGATACCTTTGTCACAAGATTCTTAAAGACAGTGGTCTTGAAAGTACTGATCACTGCTCCATTGCCTATATTCTCCCCAGGATTATTTAATGGAGAGTGGTTTCCTACATTAACATTATATCCTAGGCTCAGGAGAAACTGTCTTAGGAAAAAAACAAACAAGAAAACATCAGGAAGTAGTTTCCAATTACCTGTCCATAAATTGAATATGTGCTTGAAGCAAACAATGATCTTCTTTTGGCTTTGGTTGTGTTTTTTTTCCCATTTACCTCAGCCCTTAAGGGTCACTGGCACTGGCTTGGAAGAAACAGGAAAAGACACACTTTAATGTTAATATTTAAATGTTAATGTTAATGTTTTATTTAAATAATGTTAATATTTTATTTTTTCACACGGGGGCTTGGGGAATTGGGTTAGAATGTTGTGTATCAAAACATCAAGGTTCTGAAAAAAAACCTTTCAGTCTGAGCTTCCTTTTAAGCTTTCTTGTGCCTATGAAAATATTGCACAATTGTGATATAATTATATAGGAAAATATTAATAATCACAGGGAAATTAAGAAAGAATTATTCCTATTTAGATAAGTAGAAAAAGAAACATGGAACAGCAACTCAATTCAAAGTTTTAAATATTTGCATCAGGAAAATTAACTCTTCATATTCACTTTTAACAATAATTTATATTAATTTTGTCAAATATTGTCACTGGAATATATCCCTCAAAATTATAGAACGTCAACAAGATATCATGTGTGAAGCATATAATTAACATGCTTTGAATAAGTATATTATATAGTATATTAGTATATACTAACATAATATATGGTAATATATATAATATGCTAGTATTATTCCTGTTAGAAATATTGTAAGAAAATGTGAGATGTTATAGGCAATGATAAAACTGCTGGTGAAAGACTGGGTCCATTTTAAAATCTCATGTAAATATTTTGTTAAAAGGTCTCTTTTTATTAATAACTCTATAATGAAGTGAAAAATCATGTAGTTAGAAGCAAAACCATCAGTCAGGAGATTGTACTCATGCATTCGTGTTGACAGCACTAAGTTGTGTCCAAAAGTATGTCTTTCCTGGTTAACAAAGCAAAGCAATTTTTTTTTTCACATGTATGTAGTGGAATACTGAGTGTAATGTACAAAAATACTGTGACAATTATTGAAATAATACTTCTGTTACCTGGCCATACTGTAATAATGAGGTTGCTAAATGGCAATGGGTTCAGAAAAAAGTTTTAAAAATACTCTATGTTCAGAATATCTTTCCTGTAATTGACATGAAACTGTTTCTCAAGGAAAAAATAATGATTATTTGATTTTCACCTAGAGGTCTGACATGGGTGAAAGTACTGCTAGACATAAGAACTTCTGAATTTATTAAGAAAAGCTACTCAAAATCCAAATTGTAGGTGATGAACTTAGATAAAATTAAGCTAAAAAATAAAAGGACAGATCTGCAATACTATTGATTTTGGAACAATATTTGTGAATTCCAGCTTCACAATTGCATGACAATTTTCGGTCTATTTTTGGCAAAAATAAACAGGGTTAATGAAACATTTTGTTAAAATAGTAGCACATGAATGCAAGATTACTCAGTTTCTGTTATGAAAAGGATCAAAGTGGAGAATATCGACCTTGTGTATTAGCAGATGTGCCTGGATAATATTAGAAGTATTTGATGACTTGGGCTATATTATCCAGAGGGACTGTCTTTAATGAAAAGTGCTAATAATATTAGCTCTCTGCATATCCAGAGTGCCTCTTCCAGTCTTTTATCGTAGACAAATCTCATAGTCTGAAAGGTACTAAACAAAAGAGAAACGAGAGGGATTTCACAATTCTGGGAATATCTAGTGAGTGCAGTGTATGGAACCTCGGAAAGGATCTGTGATCCTGTTAATTCAACAAAGAAGGGAAAAAAAATAAAAAAAAAACCAACACAAAACCCATTCCTCTGTAATTGTGGTAATCCGGTAAGCCTGAAGATCTGACTACATATAACAGAAATTAAGGAAAGATAATTATAGAACAGAGTTCTGAATTAGCAGAAGAATGAAAGAGTCAGTTCAATCAGTTGATACATACAGCAGAGCACTATGTGTGCTGTAGGAGTGTTTCTTCAATCATATCCTGTTCTAATGTATTTTATACCCTCACAGGTACTTGGTGCATTACTGCTAGAAAACTGCAGGTATGTCGTCAGACTCTGAGATGGCCATCTTTGGGGAGGCTGCTCCTTACCTCCGAAAGTCAGAAAA
>JAOQGH010000183.1:0-11830 GCA_025769975.1 Gallinago jamesoni
CCCCCCCCCCCCCCCCCCCCCCCCCCCCCCCCCCCCCCCCCCCCCCCCCCCCCCCCCCCCCCCCCCCCCACACGCTGGGGCCACCTTGTTATTGCCTTGACCCCCGTTGTCGCCCGTGTGTCCCCTCTCCTTTCCCATCACGCTTCTTCTCCAAGCCCTCCCTGAAGAACCGCAACACCGTCTTCACCCTGGGCAACCGAGGCAGCGTCATCGGGGCGGCCGAGCTGGAGGGACCCATCATCGTGCCCCACGCCGCCCAGAAGAGCGACGTGAGGGTGAGTTGAGGAAACCAAGGAGAGGTTTTGGGATAGAAAAGGGGGGTGTCCTGAGGTCCGTCCGTCCGTCTGTCCCCTCGGCAGTACCCCTTCGAGTCGCTGTTCCGCAGCCAACACTACGCGCTGCTGGACAACAGCTGCCGCGAGTACCTCTTCCTCTGCGAGTTCTTCATGGTCACCGGCCCCAGCGCCCAGGACCTCTTCAACGCCGTCATGGGCAAGACCTTGGCCATGTTCCTGGTGAGTTTTTCTTTCCAAAGCTGCAGGATTTTTTTTTTTTATTTTATTTTTTTTTTGGGGGGGTGTCCCCCTTCCAAGGTTTCCAACCAGCACCCTTTCTTGAACGGCAGAAGCACATGGAAGCCTACGTGTGTGATTGCTACGACAGCATCGCCGTCTTCCTCTGCATCCACATCGTCCTGCGCTTCAAAGCCATCATGGCCAAGCGCAACATCCCCGCCGTTGATAAGTGAGTGGGGACACCCCCTTCCCCCCCCCCCCACCTCCAAATCCCACAGGAACCCCAAAATTCCACAGGGAACCCCCCCACCTCACCCCCCCCCACTGTGTTTTCCCCTTCCAGGTACTGGGACACGCTCCTGGAGATCCTGTGGCCCCGCTTTGAGCACATCCTGGAGCTGAACATCCAGAGCATCCAGAGCACCGACCCCCAGAAGCTGGGGTTCCTCGACACCCGCCCCCACTACGTATGGCAGGGAGGGGGCAATAGGGGAGTTTTGGGGACCCCTCTGTGACCCCCCAACCTCACCTCACCCTCCCCAAACCCTCCCCCCCGCCAGATCACCCGTCGCTATGCCGAGTTCTCCTCTGCCATCGTCAGCATCAACCAGACCTTCCCCAACGAGAAGACCCACGCGCTGCTGGGGCAGCTCCAGGTATTGAAGGGGGTGGGGAGGAAGCTCAGGGACACCCCCCCCCCCCCCAAAAAAAGTTCAGGGGACCCAGGAGTGCTGGGGGGGGGGACACACGACCCCAACGTGTGTGTCCCCCCCAGGTGGAGGTGGAGAACTTCGTGCTGCGTGTGGCGGCCGAGTTCTCCTCCCGCAAGGAGCAGCTCATTTTCCTCATTAACAACTACGACATGATGCTGGGCGTCCTCATGGTAACGAAGCCCCCCCTTTCCCCCCCCCCACAGTGTGACCCCCCCCCAAACCTAGGGGGACCCCAAATTTAAAGGGGGGGGGGGCTCAAAACATGTGTGTCTCCCCCCAGGAGCGGGCGGTGGAGGAGAGCAAGGAGGTGGAGGGCTTCCAGCAGCTGCTCAATGCCCGCACGCAGGTGAGACCCACCCTCATATTTTTGAGGCTCCCCCCCTCCGATTTTTGGGGTCCATTTTGAAGGTGGTGAGGGGGGGTCACTGTCTCCCCCTCCCGCAGGAGTTCATCGAGGAGATCCTGTCCCCCCCCTTCGGCGGGATGATCGCCTTCGTCAAGGAGGCCGAGGCGCTGCTGGAGAAGGGGCAGCTGGAGCGGCTGCGCGGGGAGGAGGGTAAGGCAGGGGGGGGTTGGAACAACATGAATTTTGGGGACCCCCCTCTGGCGGGCGGGGGGGGGGGGGTCCTCACCTTTTCTTCCCTCCCAGCTCGGGTGACACAACTGGCTCGGGGCTTCTCCAGCACCTGGAAGGCGTCGGTGGAGTCGCTGAGCCAGGACGTCATGCGCTCCTTCAGCAACTTCAAGAACGGCACCGGCATCATCCAGGTGGGGGTCCCAGGGGATTTGGGAATAGGGGAAGAAGGGGGAGGGGGTCCCAGATCCCCTCTGACCCCCCCCGCCGGCCTCTCCCCAGGGTGCCCTGACGCAGCTGATCCAGTATTACCACCGGTTCCACAAGGTGCTGGCGCAGCCCCCCCTCCGCTCCCTGCCCGCCCGCGCCGAGCTCATCAACATCCACCACCTCATGGTGGAGCTCAAGAAGCACAAACCCAACTTCTAGAAGGATTGGGGGGGGGGAATTGTCCTTCTCTGTGTCCGTCCCCCCCTCCAAAGCTCTCTGGGAGCCCCCCCCCACTGTCACCCCCAGGGGTGACAATTCCCCCTCCCTCCAGCGCACGGATAAAGGAGAGGTGCAGGAGAGCCCCGAGCGATGCTTTATTGCTGCTGCCGACAGCGAGGGGGGGGCATGGGGGGGCTCAGAGGACTTGGGGGGGGGTCCAGGGGGTGTGGGGGGGTGACTGCTGTTGTGTGTTGTCCCCCCTGTCCCCCCCCAGGGTTGGGGACGAAGGGGCAGAAGGTGCCACCCCACTGCAGTGACACTGTCTGCCATGGAGGGGGGGGCGATACGTACAACTTCCAGGGGGAGTTGGGGGTCCTGGAGGACATCCAGGGGGGTCAGTGTCCCCCCCCCGGGGCAGTAGGACCCCCTAGATGTCACCTCTGCCCCCTCCCCCCCTCCTCAAAACTTCCCCCACCCCCAAAGTGGGGGGCAGGTGCCAGGGACACACACACACACACCCCCCCAGAAGAACATGGAGCCCCCCAGATTTTTGTCCCCCTCCCCTGGGGTGATCATGGATGGGGACACACACACACACACACAGTGGGGGTGTGGGGGGGGTCTTTTGGGGGTGTGGGGTGTCACCCTGCTTGGGGGAGGGGGTGCTGGGGGTCTCTCCTTGGGGTGCTTGCAGTGGCCCCCCCTCACACTGCAGCCAGGGAGGGTCCCCAAGGCTGAGCTCCCCCCCCCCAGCTTTCCCTGGGGGACACCAGGGGACTGTCATACCCCCCGCCCAAGGGACACCAGGACCTCACACACATACCCCCCCACTTCCCCAGTAAGTGACCAGTAGCTCACACACACACACACACTGGGGGAGGGGGAACGGACACACTGGGACTGTCACCCCCCCCTCACCTGTCCCCAAGCAGGTGACGGGACAGTTACAGTCCCCCTCTGTGTGTGCCACCCCCCCCCCCGTGTCATCACCCCGCTGCTGTCACTCCAGAGAGAGAAACACCTTCAGGAGCCCCCCAAGGAGCCCCTGGCCAGTCTCTGGGGACACGGGGAGGTCCTGGGGGACCCCAAGAACCTCGGGGGGGGGGGTGGGGTGGTCCGAGGTTGGGGACATCCTGGGGTGTGTCCCCCCCCCATTACTTCTGCTCCTTGGTGGGCGCGTAGTAGAGCTCCAGGGGTTTGCTGACCTTCCAGTACTTCTCGTTCACCAGCTCCAGCGTCAGGGACCCGTTGAGGGTCTGGGGAGGGGGACACAGAAGTGGGGTCACCCTCTGGCATCCCCCCAAACCCCCCCCCCCGACCCCCCCTTCCCCCGACCCCCCCCTCCGGTACCGTGAAGGCTCCGCCGGCGGTGGTGATGTAGATGGTGTACTGCTTCTCGCTCACCTCCTCCAGCCCCGCCGCCGCCTCGGGGCCCGGCCCCGGCGCCTCTTCCAGCGCGATGCGCAGCGCCAGGTACTTGGAGAGGTGGTCAACGGTGGCGTTGGCCGTCGTCTTGACGTACCTGCGCCGGGAGGAGAGGGAGGAAGAGGAGAGGAGGAGAGGGGGAGGAAGGAGAGAGAGAGAAAGGTGAGGGGAGGAAGGGAAATAGGAGAAAAAAAAAAGAAGAGAGGAAGAGAAAGAGAGGAGGAGGAGGAGAGGAAAGAGTAGGAAGAAAAGAGAGGAGGAAGGAGAAAGAGGAGGAATGAAGAGGAGGAAAGAAAAAGAAGAGAGGGAGAAAAAGGAGTAGAAAGACAAGCAGGAGAGAGGAGAGGAGGAGGAGGAGAAAGAAGGGAGGAAGGAAGAGGAAGGAGTAGGAAGAAAGGAGGAGAAAGAGGAGAGGAGGAGGAAGGAGAAAGAAGGGAGGAAGAAAGAGGAAGGAGTAGGAAGAAAGGAGGGGAAGAGAGAGAAGGAGGAGAAAGGGGAGGAAAGAAGAGAGAAAAGGAAGAAGAGAGGAAGACAGAAGGAGGAGGAGAGGAAAGAGGAGGAAGAAAAGAGAGGAGGAAGGAGAAAGGGGAGGAATGAAGAGGAGGAAAGAAAAAGAAGAGAGGGAGAAAAAGGAGTAGAAAGACAAGCAGGAGAGAGGAGAGGAGGAGGAGGAGAAAGAAGGGAGGAAGGAAGAGGAAGGAGTAGGAAGAAAGGAGGAGAAAGAGGAGAGGAGGAGGAAGGAGAAAGAAGGGAGGAAGAAAGAGGAAGGAGTAGGAAGAAAGGAGGGGAAGAGAGAGAAGGAGGAGAAAGGGGAGGAAAGAAGAGAGAAAAGGAAGAAGAGAGGAAGAGAGAAGGAGGAGGAGAGGAAAGAGGAGGAAGAAAAGAGAGGAGGAAGGAGAAAGGGGAGGAATGAAGAAGAGGAAAGAGAAGAAGAGAGGGAGAAAAAGGAGTAGAAAGACGAGGAGAGAAGGAGGAAGGAGAAAAGAAGGAAGGAGTAGGAAGAAAGAGAAAGAGGAGAAGGAGAAAGAGGGAAGGAAGGAAGAGGAGAGAAAAGGAACAAGAGGAACAGAAAGGAGTAGAAAGAGAAAGAAGGAGAAAGGGAGGAGGAAGGAAGAGGAAGAGAGGAGGAGGAAAAAGGAACAAAGAAGAAAGGAAGAAGAGAAGGAAAGGTAAAGGAAGGAGTAGGAAGAAAGAAGAGGAAGAGAAGGAGAAAGGGGAGGAAGAAGAAGAGAGGAAAGGAAAAAGGAAGAGGAAGGAATAGGAAGAAAGGAGAGGAAGAGAGAGGAAAAGAAAAAGGAGAGTAAGAGAAAGAAGAGGAAAAGAAAAAGGAGAGGAAGAGAAAGAGGAGGAGAAGAGAAGGAGGAAGAGGAAGAAGAGAGGAAAGGAAAATGGAAGAAAGGAGAGGAAGAGAGAAGGAGGAAGGAGAAAAAAAAGGAGAAAGGGGAGGGAGGAGGTGGGAGAAATGAGAGGAAGAAGAGAGTAAGAGGGAGGAGGAGGAGGGAGAGAAAGAGGAAATAGAGGAGAAAAGGCAGAAGAGGAGAAAAAGGAAGAAGACCAGGAAGGGGAGGAAGAAAGAGGGGGAAGACAGAGGAGGAAGGCCTGAGGCTGGTGGCACCCCCCCTGGGGAGGGTTCAGGGGTGCTGGAGCCCATGGCATGTCCCATCCCTGTCCTCATCCCGTCCCATCCCTGTCCTCATCCCGTCCCTGCCTGCACCAGTGCATCCCATCCCTGCCTACCCTCATCCCTGCCTGCCCTCATCCTGTCCCTCATCCCATCCCTTTATCCTTTATCCAGGGCCCTTTATCCCATCCCTGCCCTCATCCCAACCCTGCCCTCATCCTCATCCCATCCCTGCCTGCCCTTTATCCCATCCTGTCCCTGCCTTCATCCCATGCCTTCCTGCCCTCATCCCTGTCCTCATCCCATCCCATCCCATCCCTGTCCCGTCCCTGCCTTCATCCCATCCCTGCCTGCCCTTTATCCTGGCCCTGCCCTCGTCCCATTCCTCCCCCCATCCTGTCCCTTCCTTCATCCCTGCCTTCATCCCTGTCCTCATCCCATCCCATCCCTGTCCCATCCCTGCCTTTGTCCCTGCCTTCATCCCATCCCTCCCTGCCCTCATCCCTGCCTTCATCCCATCCCATCCCATCCCTCATCCCGTCCCTCACCGTGTCTGTGAGTACTCCCCCTTCTCCACCAGCAGCGGATGGGGACGGAAAACCAGCTCGATCTCGCTGCTTCCCGGCTCCGCGCCCGGCTCCGGGCTCCCTCTCCCTCCCCCCTCGTGGGAAGTCTCGGGATCGGGATCGGGCCCGGAGTCGTCGGAAGCGCGGGAGCGTTTGCGGCTGGGCCCGGCCTCGGGGTGGCTGGGGGCCGAGGCGTTGCTGAGGTGGGAGCGGCTGTCGCAGTTGTCTTCTCCTCCGCTGAAGGTGGCGTTGTCCGACTCCTGGTGCAGCTTCCGCACCCGCTGAGCCCTGCGGGAGGAGACCAGGGATCGACCGGGATCGACACGGATCTCAACCGGGATCAACCCCCTCCAGGAACCACAGAATGGTCCTGGGGAAGGGACCTTTGAAGGTCACCTCCTTCACAGGCAGGGACATCTCCAACCAGATGAGGTTGCTCAAAGCCCTGTCCAACCTGGCATATTTCCTGGGATGGGGCATCTCCTACTTCTCTGGATCTCACCACCCTCACCATGAAGAACTTTTTCCTTAAATCTTAACTAAATCTCCCCTTTTTTACCTTAAAACCATCGCTATTGACTTTATCTGTCCTCACAAGTATTGAAGGGCCACCACAAGGTCCGCCTAGAGGAGCCTTCTCTTCTTCAGGCTGCCCAATCCCAGCCTGGCCTCACAGGGGAGGTGGCCCTTGGACCATCTCATGGCCTCCTCTGGTCCATGGCCTTGTCCTGAGGAGTCCTGGCCACGGTGGTGGAGCCCAGAGGGCTCTGCTGGCCACACTGCTGCTGCAGCCCAGGAGATGGTTGGCTTCCTGGGTTGTGACCGTACATTGCCACCTTGTGGCCACTTCTTCACCTCCCAGGTCCTTCTCCACTCTCCAGCCCTTCAGCCCCAGCCTGTGGCCATGTTTGGGGTTGTCCTCACCCAGGTGTAGGACCCTGCACCTGACCTTCTTGAACCTCATGAGGTTCACCTGGGGCCACCTCTCCAGCCTGTCCAGGTCCTTCTGGGGGGATCCCTTCCTTCTGGGGTATCACCCACTCCACTCAGCTTGGGGTCACCTCAGACTTGCTGAAGGTGCCCTCAACCCTACCATCTATGTGGTTGATGAAGATATGGAACAGTACTGGTCCCAGTATGGACTCCTGAGGGACACCAATCCTCACTGGTCTCCATCTAAACATGGAGCTGTTGACCACGATTCTCTAGATGCCACCATCGCCCCGGTTCCTCATCCAACAAATAGTCTTTCCAACTGAGGAGGGCGTTGTGGAGGACCATGTCACAGGGATGACAGTGGCACATGTCCTTGATGAAGATATGGAAGAGTACTGAGACCAGTACAGGCCCCTGAGGGTCACCACTCCTTTCTGGTCTCCATCTGGACATGGAGCCATTGACCATGACTCTCTGGATGCCACCATCCACCCAATTCCTCATCCACCAAATGGTCCATCCTTCAACTCCATCCAACTGAGAGAGGAGGACGTTGTGGAGGACCATGTCAAAGGGATGATGGTGGCATGCATCGCTGATGAAGCTCCAAGTATGGACCCACCAGACATTGAACTGTTGACCACAACTCTCTGGATGCCACCGTCCACCCAATTCCTCATCCACCAAATGGTCCTTACATCAACTCCATCCAACCAAGAGAGGAGGACATTGTGGAGGACCATGTGGAGGGGATGCTGAAGGCCTGGGAGGTCCCACCTGTGCATGGCCTGCATCTTCAAGCCCTCCTCGATGCTGCTGCTCAACGCCTGCTGGTTGTGAAGACGGCTGAGCTTGGCCAGGACACGATCCTGGTGGGCCTCGTACTCGTCCCGGCTGGGGTAGATCTTGGAGATCAGGGCGTCAAAGTTGGGATCCGGTCGTAGGGATCGCTTGGAGACCAGCTTCTTACGGCACGTGGGACATTCCTTGTTCCTGGTGACAAGGATGAGGGATACTGGGTGACACGTGGCCACCCCCCCAGTCCTGCTGAGGAGGTGACGCTGCGTTCCCCCCCCGCCCCCCCGGTGTACCCGCTGCGCAGGGCGGTGACGATACAGTCGGAGCAGAAGCGGTGGAGGCACTCCTTGGTGGTCATGGTGTTCTTCAGCATGTCCAGGCAGATGGGGCACATCAGCTCGCTGTGCAGGCTGCGCGGGGACACCGCGATCTCCGTCCCATCCATGATGGCCTCCTGGGGACACACACACACACACCACACAGGCTGTGTCACATTGTCCCCCACCCTGGGGACACCCCCTGAGCCCATCTCCCTGGGGTTTGGGTGACAGGACACTGTCCCCCCCCACCCTGGGGACAACCCTTGAGCTCATCTCCCTAGGTTTTGGGGTGACAAGACCCTGGGGACACCCCTTGAGCCATCTCCCTGGGGTTTGGGGTGACAGGACACTGTCCCCCCCACCATGGGGACACCTCTTGAGCCCATCTCCCTGGGGTTTGGGGTGACAGCAACCTGTCCCCACATGCTGTGTCCCCCCCCTGCACCTGGTGGGTGCCACCAACCTCCTAAATGGGGAGTGTCCCCCCCCCTTACACCCCCAGTCTTCGGAAGTGCCAGCCCTTGTCACCCCTGTGGTCCCCCAGGGGTGTCCCCATGTCCCTCCCTGAGGGGTCTCCCTGTTCCGTTCCCACCCCCGGTGTCCCCCCCAGGGGTGTCCCCCTGTCACCCCCGACCCCGGTGTTCCCCCCTGAGGGTGTCACCCTGTCCCCCCAGCCCCCAGAATCCCCCCCGGGGAGGGTGGGGGGTGTCCCCATGTCACCCCCACTCCAAGTGTCCAGTGTGTCCCCAGGGGTGTCCCCCTTTTCCCCCCGCCCCTGGTGTTCCCTCCCCCCCCCCGTATCGTCCCCTGTACCCCCGTCCCCAGTGTCCCCCTCAGGGGTGTCTCCATGTCACCTGCCCACAGTGTCCACCCCCGGGAACTGTCCCCCTCCCGCCCCTGGTGTCCCTACTCACGGAGTGTCCCCCTGTCCCCTTCCCGCCCCCAGTGTCCCCCCGGGCATGTCCCTGTTCCCCCCCGTCCCCTGTGTGCCCCCAGAATCCCCCTGGGGGGGCGGGGTGTGTGTGTCCCCATGTCACCCCCACTCCAAGTCCCCAGTGTCCCCCCCGGGGGTATCCCCCTGTCCCCTTCCCACCCCCAGTGTCCCCCCCAGTGCCCAGTGCCCCACCCGCCGCCAGTGTGACCCCATGGGGGTGTCCCCATGTCACTCCCCCCCCACCCCCCGTGTCCCCCCCTCGGGGATGTCCCCGCCCCCGGTGCCCCCCGGACCTGCGGGGTGCGGTGCAGCTCGTAGAGGCTCAGCTCCCAGGTCTTGCTGGCGCTCTGGGCGTTGGCGGGGGCAGCCATGGCGGGCGGGGCGCTCTGGGGGGGGATGGAGGGGGGAGGCGGCGGTGACCGGAAGCCCCTCCCGGTCCCAAACCCCCCTCCCTCCGTCCGTCCGTCCCTCCCACCCCCGGTCCCGGTCCCGGCCCCCGCCCCTCACCCTCAGCCGCCGGTGGATCCCCCCCCCTTCCTGCCGCTCGCCGACGGGGGCGGCGCCTTCCCTGCGCGTCACTTCCTGCCGGCCCGTAGTGATGACGTCATCCGGCTCCGCCCAACCGGCTTCCCCCTCCCTCCCACCACCACCCTCTCCCACCGCAGCCAATCGCAGCCGGGGGGATTTTTTTTTCCCGCGGTTTCTGGCAGCCAATAGGATTCGTGGGCGCCGCGCTCGCCTTTTCCCACGCTCCAGGAATTAGGGGCGCTTCGGCCAATGGGGGAGCAGCGGGGGCGGGGTCTGGAGGGGCGGGACTGGGTGCTCCGGGGCCGGGTCACTGATAGGAGGGGGCGTGGCCTGGCGTACCAGGGGGCGGGGCCTCAGGGCCACCTGCCGCATGCGGCGGGGCCGGGGGAGCCCCGGGATCTGCCCCCCGGTGCCCCCCCCGGTGCCCCGGTGTCGGTGGGAGCCTCGGCTCTGCCCCCCCCCGTTCCCCCCCGGTGCCTCCGGTGCCCGGTGTCGGTGGGATCCCAGGGTTCCATCCCTTCGGTGCCCCCCCCGGGTGCCCCCGGTGCCGGTGTGAGCTCCGTCTATGGCCCCCACGGTGCCCCCGGTGCCCGGTGTCGGTGGGAGCCCCGGCTCTTCTTCCCTCCGGTGCCCCCCCCCCGTACCTCCGGTGCCCGGTGTCGGTTGGATCCTAGGCTTCCACCCCCCAGTGCGTGGTGTCGGTGGGATCCCAGGCTCTTATCCCCCCCGGTGCCTCCCCGGTGCCCCTCCGGGTGACCCCGGTGTCCGGTGTAGGTGGGATCCCAGGCTCTTCCCCCCCGCCCCCGATGCCCGGTGTCGGTGGGAGCCCCGCCTCTCCTCCCCTCCGGTGCCCACCCTTGTTCCCCCGGTGTCGGTGGCAGCCCCGGCTTCTCCCCCCTCCCTCCCACCGGTGCCCTCCCGGCGCCCGGTGTCGACGGGAGCCTTGGCTCTTCTCCTCGCCGGTGTTCCCCCCTCCCCGGTGCCCCCGGTACCCGGTGTCGGTGGCAGCCCCGGCTTCCCCCCCTCCCTCCCACCGGTGTCCTCCCGGTGCCCGGTATCGGTGGCAGGCCCGGCTCTTCCCCCCCCCGGTGCCTCCGGTGTCGGTGTGAGCCCGGCTCTGTCCCACACGGTGCCCTCAGTGGCCGGTGGGATCCCCGGCTCTTCTGCCCCCGCCGTTGCCTCCCCTCGGTGTCCCCGGTGCCCGGTGTCGGCGGGAGCCCCGGCTCCCGACGTCCACACCCAACTCTCGGTCTCCCACACAAGAATTGCGTTTGGACAATCAGGAGCCGGTACTCGGGGGGGTGGGGGGGACACCGGGAACACCCCCCCCTCCCCAAAAACCCCCGGTCCCGGGGCCGCCCCGTGCAGCCGGAGCCCGAACCGTGCGGGGCGGTCCCGCCGGCGGCGACACGCGTGGGCGGGGGGTGGCGGGGAAGGGGGAACTCGGTACCGTCGGGGACCCGCGGGAGGAGCGGCCGGTGGCGGCGGGTGCGGGGAACCCGGGGTGGGACACCGGGAGGGAACCGGGACCGAGTAGGGGCGGCCCGGGGGGGCGGGGGGGAGTCCGTCGGTGGCATCCCGGGGGACCAGTACCGGGAAGGAGCATCCCGGCAGCGGGTCAGGATCCACCGGGGAGGGTGGGTTCAGCGGGGGGTCCGGGGTTCACCGGGGGGTGGGATCGGGGCATCCCGGGAGTCCGGGGACCACCAGCACCGGGCCAGGGGCCGTCGGGGAGCGGATTGGGGCATCCCGGGGCATCCCGGGACCACCGGGTACCGGGTCAGGGCATCCCGGGGGATCTGAGATCCGTTAGGTACCCGGTCGGGGTTCACCGGGGTCGGGGCGAAGCATCCCGGGGGGGGTCGGGGACCACCGGGAGCGGGTCGGAGGATCCCGGGGGGGGGGGTCGGGGTCCGTCGGGGATCGGGTCGGGATCCACTGGGAGCAGGAGGGAGCATCCCGGGGACGTTCGGGGGCCACCAGGAGCCGGGCGAGACCACCGGGAGAGTTCGGGATCCATCGGGGAACGGGTCGGAATCCACCGGGAGCCGGTTGGAGCATCCCGAGGAGGTCTGGGATCCACCGGGAGGCGGTTGGAGCATCCCGGGGGAGGTCCGGTGTCCACCGGGAGCCGGTTGGAGCATCCCGGGGGGGTCCGGGATCCACCGGGAGCCGGTTTGAGCATCCCGGGGGAGGTCCGGGATCCACCGGGAGCCAGTTGGAGCATCCCGGGGGTGGTCCGGTGTCCACTGGGAGCCGGCTGGAGCATCCCGGGGGGGTCCTGGATCCACCGGGAGCCGGTTGGAGCATCCCGGAGGGGTCCGGTGTCCACCGGGTGTGAGATGGAGCATCCCGGGGGGGTCCGGGATCAACCGGGAGCCGGTTGGAGCATCCCGGGGGGGGGGGGGGGGGTCCGGGATCCACCGGGCGCGGGGCGGGCCCGCCGGGGTAGCGACCCCGCCGCCCCCGGG
>JAOQGH010000184.1:0-11785 GCA_025769975.1 Gallinago jamesoni
GCCCACCCTTTCTTGGGCAGTCAAACGCTGGAACAGGCTTCCTGGAGCCATGCCCCAAGCCTGTCAATGCTTTAAAATGAGGCCCTCTGCTCCGCTCTGGGGAGACACCCCCTCCCAGTGCTGCCTCCAGGTGGACCTGAGATGTGGGGAATAACTTTTTTGGTGGGAGGGTGGTGAGAGCATGGCCCAGGTTGCCCAGAGAAGCTGTGGCTTCCCCATCCCTGGAGGAGTTCAAGGCCAGGTGTGAGGGGGCTTGGAGCAACCTGGTGTGGTGGGAGGTGTCCCTGCCCAGGGCAGGGGGTGCACTGGATGATCTTTAGGGTCCCTTCCAACCCAAACCCTTCCATCAGTCTATGATTCTATGTTTAAAACAACACGCAGTTCCAAGTTGAAGCCTGTTTTATTAGAATCTCATACAACGATTTCTAAATGTAACATTCCCTATTTATGACACTCGAGGGTCAAGATCTCAAAGCTTGTTGCTTGTTTTGCAAAAACTCTAGGTTTTGAAGAAAAAGACATTCTAACCCAACATCTTCAGTACATTAATTGGAAAATGTAAACAAAGTAGAATCTCATTTAAAGCACTGAACAGCTGAGACAAGCAATGTGAAAAGCTGAATGACACAAGAAACAGTACTACCCAACCTCCGTGCTACCAGGTTACCTTTCCACAACAATCTGTACTTCGAGGTCAGTTCTTTCCACCAAAAAGGTGCTGTAGTGGCGAAAAGATCATGCTGGGGAAACAACAACAACAACAGAAAGAGCACGTTATACTTCAAATGGTTCTCGGAGAGTTGTAATAACAAGGTCATTTATGTCCACCAGAAAGACAGTGCAAAGTAACACAGAGGAAGACTGAAAAAATAGAGGAAAGATAAAGAATAACTTGTGCCGCAACTGTCTCCTCCCAATAGTTAAAGGACACATTATGAGTAACAAGGAGTTCTATTTCTTCCCAAACTAACTCACCCATCAAACCCACAGTCACCGCCGATGTTTAACGTGTGCTGTGCAGGGAACAGAGTGCTCCTGCGGGAACAGCTCCACAGCTTCAGAGCACTCTTTTGGGCAGCAGCGCCCAGCAACACCCTGCACGGCTACTTTATTTAGGGTTTCGAATGGTGCTTTTGGCAGTCAAGGTTACCAAGGCCACAGTCGCCGAGTTGCCAAATAGAGGTCCTGCTTACCTGGACAGGGCTGAAGGTCTGTCCCAGGAAGGCCCCTTTAGAAGGGGGAGTGTTTAAGCCCTTTAGAAATGGGGCTGGAGGTGACACTCCTCAGCTGATAAAAGCTCCATTGGATGGGGGCTGGGGCTGGGATCAGGAACCCTCCCGTGGGGAGGTTTTTTCCCAAAGGCAATTCACAAGAGGAGCATTTATTGGGAATGTTGCCCCTTACCACAGGACATCCCTGAAGGTTCCTTTGCCCTGGGAGACGTTAGTTTAACCACAGAAAAGAGGTAGCCGTTCTTCAAGCTCATGTAGACTCACCTGAACTGCCAGAACCAGACACAGCCTCCCACACAGGCTCACACACAGCCAGGCCTGCATCTGCTCAGAGCTGCAAGGTCAGTACCTTCTCCAGAACTTTGAGAGACCTCTTCCTTCGGACTCCGCGCTTCCTTTGTTCACCACTGGGTCCCTTCGCTGCAGTACCTGCGTTGCACCCTCAGCCTGAGCAGTCGCTGGTCTCTGTTCAAGGTCAGATTCTCCAGGACCCCCTGCAACGAACAGCAGAAGAACAAAACCACAAGCTGGCTCTCTCCACACTCCCTGCATACCAATGGCAGACCCTGATACTGAGAGGGGTTCCAGGCTCTGAGGGCCATGACACTGGGCCGTGTTGCCACCATCCCCATACAAACGGCTTTGGAGGTGGGCTCCCATCTCAGCCTCGCTCTGTGGGTGGGAACGTGTTATGCAGAAGAGAGGCTCAGCCAAAGTCATTGCTGACTTTACGGTGGTTCTAATGCCTTCATCTCACATGCTGGAAAATACCAAAGACGATTTAAAAAGGAAAGCTAACACCAATGTCATCCTTACAGCTTTGGAGGCGATATGACCAACCCGAATGGAATGATACAGGAATTCCTCACTTACAGACACTCTCTTGGTTACAGCCCACGCTAAGGGATGCTGGACTAAAGTCACACTCCTTTTCTTTGGAGGAATTCTGAAAGGAAAAGGAACGCAAAAACCATCACACCATGTACAATTCTGTTGTGCAGGAGATTTTTCCTTGTTTGCTTGCTCTAAGAACTAAAAGGCAAGGTCGACTCTCTCATCCTGTGATTTTCATTTCTTTTCCTGCTACTAGGAGGACTTTCTTCACCAATCGATTTCTAACTCCCCCTCCTCAGGACATTCCCAAGCCCAACATAAAGCTGCACTTCATTGAGTAGACTTTAACATAGCAGATAGTGAAAGAATAGCAGCAGCTATGACATAGACAGAGATTTTAACAAAACACAGACAGAGGTGCTGTGGGAAATGACAGCCCCTGGGCAATACAGGCCCCTAAACATCAGGCCTGCTAAGGCACAGGCATAGGAAACAGAGTAACAGGGAAGGGACAAAAGTGAAAAGTGCCAAAGCAAGAGGTGAGCCAGGGATATCCAGGAGGAACTCTATCCGCAATACAAAGGACCACAAACAACAAAATCAGCATTTAAGCTTTGAGAGAGAATAAACCAACTTTGTCACAGGGAGAAGATAAGAGAAGAACTGATCCACTCCCCAATGGCGTTTCTCTTACACTAAGCTCAGGCTCACACAAAATTCCGGACTGTAGATATCCCCGAGATCTTTGCAGTTTAGTCTCAGAGCATTAATTAAGTTAGGAAAATTATCCGCAGTGACAGCCTGAGTGTCTCTCAGTTCTCTCTTCTCTTTCTTTGGCTGCTCCTGGAGCACTCGCTAACTGGAAACCTGTGCAGGCTCCACACCACTCATCCTGACCAAACAACCGGCTGTCCAGATCACAGGCCAAGAAGGTGTTTGGATGGAGCTCAAAATGCAATCTACTTAACAGCCGTGTGACTGCGGCACTTCCACTCTCCTCCTTCTGCATTGAGTGCCCATGTTGTAATGTCAGTCCTACGGGTACTGAGGAGACAGATTTCCTTCATGTTTAACAAGACCTTTCCCTTTTTGAGATGCCTTCTAAAACACCAGGTGGATCTGGATCCATCAGAGTCATACGCTGCTGATAAACTGAACAAGAGCCCTAGAGGAATGATCAGAAGAATCCTGAGGAAGCACAGGAGCTATGCATATATTTTTTCCTAAACCTAATCTTTCTTTTGATCCTGAAAACCAAAAGAAACCACATGGAAAGCACACCAAATGGAAAGCATGTCACAGAAGCACCTGGCTCTAAACTCCTAAAAAAACCACATGTAATCATCTGACCATGATTTCAGGTGGTACTCGTGATACCTGCTCTGGTACTCATAAACACAACAGTTTGTGTCTGGACATCCCTCCCAGCATAACAGTGCCCTGCCTAGTGCAAATTTCAGGTGGCACAAGCATCTGTTCTGGAGAAGGTTCTTCTCACCTGAATTGGTACATGACGAGTCATATACCAATGACGAGTCATTCTTCATAGTCCGAGTTTATCTGGAAAGAGCTCAGGACCCGTCCTCCCACATGAGTTAGCACAATATGAGGTAACGGTGCAGTCTGCCACCTGCCACATTATTTCTCGGCGTCCAACATGCTCACCTTCAACGTGAGCTCCAGCTCGCTCGTCCAACACGCTCCAGCCTTCAACAACTCTAATGTTTGGGACACTCAGGCACTGTCCAAGGAGCGAAGGCATTCTGGGGAGAGTGGCTACAGCAAAGTGGAGGATCAAAAAGCATCTTTCAGAGGATGACCCTTATCCCAGCAAAAGTGCATTTGGGGCATCTCAGGAAAGAAGCCAAAAAAGGCACACGTAGAGACCTGTCACTAATCCTACAAAGGTAAGCTGAGGGGGGGAAAAAGGGATACGGGTTTTAGAGACAAAGAAACCTACTCGTTTTAGAGAAGTTCTTCCGTACGGAATGCTCCTGAGTAGTCACCACGCAGTCTCCTTCCTCTCTTGAAAATCCAACAAACCCGTTAAAAAACCCTCTTCTGAAAGGAAGTTTTGGGCTTACAACAAAGTGAGGACTGTTTCAATACAGGAGTTTATCTGGGCAGGCTGAAGGTAACCATGCAGCTAGTAGCACCTGAAATCACAGGCTGTTGCATCTGCAGAGCAGTTCTGCTGGAGTTGGCCTTTTGGAACCACATCTCCAGGAGAAAGCAGACAGTATGGCTTGGTCACCTGAGATTTCAAGCAAGCCCACACACAGCATTTGTGAAAAGGCTCACCCAGTTGTGGAGAGGACCAGAAGGTTCCTGAAATGGGCACAGCACATCATCATGCAGAAACACACAGAAATCCAGGTATCTGATGCAACTGTTCAGCGCCCAAGGAACAGGGGAAGAAGTTGTTCCTTTTATACCACCAGGAAACCTCCTTTGTGGACAAACCCAAGAGGAATGAGTTTGCCTCCTCATTAAAATCCTCTCTCTGAAGAGCTGGAGCGGGAAAAAGGCCAGGAAGGTGAGACTGTGGCAGGGATTTGAACTAAATTAGAACGGGCGTCAGTGTCCAGAAAATGGATGAAATGCACTGGGACGTCTGGGAGGATGGGCAACAGCCAGGAGCAGGAGAACAGGGGTGTCAGTGAAGACCCCATTAGCCAAAGGCTGAGCCTAACAGCAGCTCTATCAGAGCAGCCTTTAGCCTGCGAGCTAAAAGAGAAAGAATCTTCCCCTCCTGACAAGGTCTCTGGAGAGCAATGGGTTTAGAAAGCAAGTGACAATCCCTCTGCAACAATTCTGCTGTAACTCTCCCTTCTGATGCCATGGTGAGAAAAGGCTGTTTCGAGAAGAGGGAGATGCTGCAAGGCCATCTGCACCAAGAAAGGACACTGGTGGGGAGTGGCAAATACTCACGCTGGAGCCAGTGCCAAGGCGTCAGCACCCGCTGTTGGCCCTCCAGGGAGTTCTGCACAAAGGGGTATGGGAGGGAAAAGAGGACTGGAGTCCTGAAGACAAGGCAGGGCATCCTTTGGGTTCATCTCCGAGAGGCTGAGCTCACCCTACAGTTCATAGCTCTACAGTCAGAAAAGCTCGTGTCGTCTCCCAGGAAAACTCATCCCTTGGCTAAGTTTGATGAGCAGGAAATCACAAATGCCTCCATGTGGGTGATAAGGGGGAAAAACCTACATGAAAACATTTTTATCCTTGCGGCTTTAAGAATCTATGACTAAACAGATACTGTTCTCTTTTTCTGAATATTCTGTAGCTTACCGTTTCACATCCATGCTTTGCGTTACTCATGTGGTGAACACAGTTGGTTCCAGTTCTAAAAAGAAGTCGAAGAAAGAAGAACTGAGTTTACAAGAAGTCACAGAAAGGAAGCAATCTTGTAAATGGCTACTCCAATTATTTTATTAGAGATCAGGATTTTAGTACCGCTAGCCAACAACATAGATACTCTTAATCTATATTTGTTCTCATGCTTTAAAGTCTCATTTCAAAACCAAAAATAGGCACTCATTCCAGTATCAGGCTTTCTGCTTTTCTAGGAAAACCAATAAGCAGTTAAAGAGGAGGAAAAAAGCATTACAGGACCTGGGAAAGGGGGATGAGCAGCAAGCTGAGAAAGCTGAAAATCCTACAAGGTTACTGACAAAAAGAGAAGGGCAGGGCGCAAAGTACTATAGAAAGATCTTACAAGACTCGGTCATGGAGCAATAAGACGGCAGAGGAAACTCCGTACAGAGAGGTACAAAGTGACTCATGTGGGGAAAAACAACCCTGATTTGCACACATAATTGTCCTGATCAGTGTCACTGGGGAGGGACACCCAGAGATTTGGAGAGCTCAGCTCTCAATAGTACCCCAAGAAAACCCAAATCCAAACGCTCCGTGAGGAACTGTGAGCAAAAGAGCTTGTCCAAACAGAAAAAAAGATCAAGAGGTGGCCCAAGTACAGCAGACAAACTCCTTCCCAGGGGGAATGCTCAGACTGAATGAGTGCTTCAGTCTAACAGAGCACTTGGAAAACAATGACAGAAGGCTTGAAGTTGATGCCTCACCTCACCAGTTTAATTTTGAAATCAAGAATACACTTTCAAATGATTTATTGGAATATGTAACTTCTGGGGCAAGACAGAGGACTAAGAGAGAACTGCCAGACTGGATCATGAAAGAGCCCTTTCTGGCCTTATATTTTAGGCATCTACAACCCCTGTCTTGGCAAAAACAGACTAGAAAGCATTCTGGATGCCGGTCTCATTCTTCACCCATTTCCAGCAGTTTTATTGGGACTAGAAACTGACGGGGGAGAGGGAAACTAAAGGACTACATTTATATGAGCAGGAAAAGGCTTCAGGCTTCTCCCATCATAATCTCTGCATGAAATACACTTGGAGAGTGGGAAGAATCTAAGGCAACAAAGGAAATGATTTGACATGGTCTGTCCATCACCATGGAAGAGGGAAGGTGATCATCAACACTTCCAATCACAACGCCGGATCTGGGACTCTCTGCCATATACCTGTGAACGTTATGTACAGACACAAATCGTCTTTTTTTAAAAGCTACACTCCATGAAAGAAAGAAGCCTGCTACACTATAACTACCAATGGACCTGCCTCTGGAAGGTGAGCAAGAGCTCAGTTTCAAGTGAGCCAGCATGAGCCAGTGTTGTGCCCTCGTGCTGAAGGCAGCCAACAAGCCCCTGAGGTGCATTAGGAAGAGTTTTGCCAGCAGCTCGAGGGAGGTGATCCTTCCCCCCTGCTCGGGCTGCCGAGGTCTGTGTGCTCTGTCCAGACTGGGCTCCCCAGGACAAGATGGGTACTCAATGGGGTGAGCCCAGCAACGGGCAACAAAGATGATGAAGGGACAGAAGCGCTTTTCGTACGTGGAGACGCTGGAAGAGCTGGGATTGTTCAGCCTGGAGAAGGCTCGGAGGGGATCTTATCAACATACACCAGATGGGAGGGAAGAAAGAAGGAGACAGGCTCTCTTCAACAGCACCTTTGGGCAGGACAAGAGGCACAGGGCACAAATTGCAAAACATGAAATGGAATCTGAACACAAGAAAAAAACCTTTTGATTGCAACTGTGGTCAAGAATGGCAACCAACTGCCTACAGAAACTGTGGCATCTCCACCTTTGGATTCCACCTGAAGGGACACGTCCTCAGCAAGGTTCTCTGGGTGACCCCATCAAGCAGGAGGCGTTGGACTCAATGATCTCAAAGATCCCATCCTACCTCAGTGATTCTGTGAAATGCCCAGAGAGGGATCTCAGCCTCTAGCAGAGAGGCAGCATTCACCAGCCGACCCAGAGGAATAGGCTGGCCTTCAGCTGGAAAACTGCTCCCAGCCCTTCCCTTCCACCCCCAGCTCGGGGGCGTGAGCCAGTGCCCTGCTTTGTCACCCTGCTGAGGTCTCACCCCACTGTGATTCTACAGATAACATGAACACAAAGGAGGTAAATAGGGAGACCTCTAGTTAACAGCACGGGAGCCTGAAAGCATGGGACAACTTTCTCCAAACACGGGCAATGCTGCTGAAGTCCTGTCACCTATGGAAGAGAAGGAAGAAGACAAATGGGGCAAAGGATCACCCAGGCATGAAACGGGAGGAAGGTACAAGAGACAGCAACAATTCTGGTATGTGCCCTAGAAGACTATTTTGTAGCCAACTGACCTGTCCATACCCAACTGCAGGCATGAGGTCTCCACTCCGACTTCCACTCTTCTTCTCTTCACCTTTTCTTCCACTGCAGGACTTTCCGACACTTCATTGCTTCTCTTGACCTTCAAAACATTGCAGACTTGGTGTTGATATAATTTGATTTTGACTTTTCTATTTTAAAAACAAAATTCAGAGTTAATATACATTCATGTTTTGCAATATTGTTCATGTTTATACAACAAAAGCAAAACAAAAAAAAACGCTTCTGCCTTATTCAAACAGAAGATGAGCACTGAGAGGCCATCCAGAGAATTATGCTCAACAGTTCTCAACAAGACATACTGCTTGCCAGAACACGCTGTTTGCTCCATCTTCAGAGGAGGGCTCAGGAATGCCATTAGCAGGAATGTAATGCTAGGAGAGAGAGGAGGAGTTTCTTTGGAGGAATTTGGACAGGACATCTTCACTAATTCACTCCATTTTTAGACACTCGATTGAAAACAAACCTACCAGGAGCTCTCATTAAACAAAAACTTTCCAGAGAAACAACAACTTTGTTGTTTACGACACATAGAGCACCAAGGAAACTACTTAACGATTCAGCCAGATTGACCTCCTCCTACAGACTCTCACAGTGAAGAAACCATTTGACAGCTCGGCTCAGAGTTGTAGAGAACACATTTCACTGCAGCCAGCAGGACCCTCAGCTCCTCAGGCAGTACTTCCTTCAAAGGCTGATGGAACCAACAGGATGATTTCTCCCCACTTGGATGGTTACAGGTGAGAATTCAGTGCCACCTCACAGTGCCCGACTGACACCCAGAAAAAGGAGAACTAGAGCATGGCCTGTATCTCTGTTCTACTTCTCCACACTATTTAGAATATAACTTAAAAAAAACCCACAAAACAACAAAACAAAAACCCCCCAAAACCATAAAAAACTTACAAGATGATCACTGCCCTTGTTTACCTCTTTACCTGTAACAGAAGTATTGTAAAATTTGGTGACTCTTTGGTGACTGGACTTTCTTTAACCAACTTAAAAGTACATTTTTGCATTGCACCTCACTTTTGGCAAACAAGATAAACTCCTCAGCAAACATGCTGGACTTGCATATGACATACTGACATTGAAAAACTGCAAATGCAGCTCTGTCAGAATTAGAATTCCTGGCTGCTTTTCCTGAAAAAGGAGTCTCTAGAAGAGAAGAAGGAATGAAGAACTGTTTAGGCAGGTTTTTTTAGGCACCAGAGGGAAGACACAAGGACAGTCTGAGCATGGACTCCGCAGAATATTGGCCAGCCAACCTCTGGTGCGTGGCATCCATACGTATCTTCCTGAAGGAAAATCCCTGCCAACAGAAACTGGAAACATCAGTGCCTGAAAGTAATAGCACATTATGCTGTGCATAATTTTAGAACAGAAATGTTGTGCAACTATTGGAGAGCGCAATGCAATACTGGAGCACAGGGAAGTGACTGAATTCTCCACCTTTAGAAATGTTTACATCCAAACACAGTATCTTTGACAGGGGATGCTACACGCAAGCAAATGGCTGAGACCAAGGAATGACTGCTTCTCTGTTTTACAAAGGAGACCACAATATCTGCACCATGCAGTCACAAGAAAAACCAGCAGCTTTTCTCAGTGACCAATCCAGAAAACAGTAGGAGTAAACACTCGGTTTTCGCAACAGAGGACATTAAATGTGGAGTCCCACAGAGGTCTCGGCTGGGGCCTGAGGCTGCTCAGAGAATTCACCGGAAACCTGGAAAATGAGGCACTAGTGAGGCAACAACATTTCCTAATCATACAAAAGACATTATTACCATTATGACTCTTATTATTTAGAAAAACAAATGCATTCTTTCTTTAGGGCAACAGAAACAAAGCGTGAAGTTCAATGTCAACAAACGTGCTCAAGCACAAGGAAGAAAAACATGCATCCCATACACACGTGCTGGCTCCAGCCCAGCTACTGGCATTACAGGATGAAGGCTGGGAGCTGCTGGGCATGGCTTCATAAAAATACCAGCTGAAGAGTCAGCAGGGGTAGAAAAGGCAAAGAGAGATTCTGGAAATTTTAGAAGAGGACAAAAGAGAACATGCTGTTCTGCTCTGTCTCAAATCCACAGTACAGCAGGTTTGCTCCCTTAAATTCAAAGACACGGCAGATGAAGGGAAAGGGAAAAGCAAGACATAGATGATAGATGTTTCCAGAAATTATCCAAACGTAACCATAGTGACTTACCAGAAGATACATCCTGCTGGAATGAGTTGAGTTCTAGATACATAGTGCAAATGTAGGGATAAGGCACAAGATGGGCATTCTCATGTTTGAATCTCATCTTCGATACCCTCTCCCATTTACTCAGATCTGAGACCAACGCTAAGGCTTAAGAACACAGCACTGGTGTTTCAAAGGAGCAGGCGCCCTGACAATGTCTTCTGGTAAAGCTTCACAAGTCACACCACCTGGCACGTGCATGTGAGGCAGCAAATACAAGCCGTAGGTAGAAACTGTATGAAAAAACACTCGTGACACATTACAAGAAGCACTCATCCCGGTGATCCTCTCCCAGAGCTCCCACTCACCCACAGCTGATCAGTGACTAAAAGCTATGCCCCAGCGAGGAGCCTGACACACAGACTGCGGAACAACTCATCACACCAGGCCTCTGAGCTCACAGTTCTCACCAGGGCCCAGTGCTGGCCGAACACAGGGGTGGACTTTCAAGTTCTAGAAATACAAGTCCATGAATCAAACTCTCCTCAAGCACGCAGGCAAAACTGGCTGAGCTTTAGGGAAGCAAACCTTCCTTATCCAAAGCCCAACCTTTGTCTGGGTGCTTCCTGTCTGACAACGCTCTTGACCACCTTCTCTTCCTGGCAGGAACAGGAGTAAGCTGCTCTCATACTTGCCACCTTCTGACAGAGAAAGAGGATGACCTCGTTCTTGCCTGCTGTTACAAAGTGTGGCAATGGGGCCATCTTTCAGGACTGGAAGGGAATGCCTCGGAGGAGGAAACACCCAGATGTGCATTACTCCTGGGCAGCAGAACCACGGGAGGGGATGCCAAAGGGCCTGATCTGATTCCCAAATTGACACCCCTTAGGACTGAAAAGGCATCTCATTCAACCAACTTCCTTTTCTCTTCAACAAGAGTCTCATTACAGCAACTTCTTTTGAACCCTTTGCACTACAGCAACTGCAACATTTAATCCTAATGTACCTTATGAGAAAACTACTGCCGTCTTCTCGACTTGTGGCCAACGTTGCTGAGCCTGCAAAGAGCATTTGACGTTTTATCAACCTTTTGAAGAAATGCACGAGCTTTGCTTGCAAGCGCATTAGGTGGGATTCCTGTCACTTTAGATACACATGTTCATTTTCTGTGGCTAAATCTGATTTGCAACACAGAGGAATTCATCTCCAAACACTGCAAAATTCTCTTTTCACATCAGTTCTCAAGGGAAGGCAGCACCTGAGGAGGATCTTCAGCTGATGTAAAACTGCAAAGCGCAAAGGAGTCATACTCCAGCTAAAGATCTGCGCACTACCAGGCATGAAGGTTGAATCAAGCAATGCCCTTTCTCTTGCAATTCTCTTTTACAAGTAGGAAAGACAGGATACATGGAAAGATCGTGAAGTGGTCTGTAGAAAATGGATGTAAGTCATCAAGATTTCCAAGGATTACTCGAATCGCTTCCTGGAGAGGCCAGAAAAAAGAAAAAAAAAAAAAAGGAAGAGTATGAGCAATATAGCCAAAATTCAACTGTGAAGTACAGTTTCAAGGTGTGGGGAAAATTTAAAATTACTGTACAGTTTGCATGACTTGTGGAAGAGCAGGTTCTAGATAGTTTACTTTTCCTCCTCCCCTTCTTCTCTGCACTCCCTCCCATCACCCACAGTGCGCTGCATTCACAGACCCACAGACGTTGAAGTGAATGAATATCACAGAATCACAGAATTGTGGTGGTTGGAAGGGACCTCAGAGATCATCGAGTCCAACCACAAAAAACAAAAACAA
>JAOQGH010000185.1:0-11771 GCA_025769975.1 Gallinago jamesoni
AGGAGGGAGGGGCGGACACACACAAACACCCCCTCCCCACTTTCCCCCAGCCATGGAGGGGGACCCCGACCCACAGGCCCAGGAGTACGTCACCCGCCTTCGGGGTCCGGGGACCCCCCCAGACGGCCCCCCACCACCGCCACCACCGGAGCGTAGCCCTCCCGCCCCCCCCCCCCCCCCGGGGGGGGGGCCGCGGGGGGGCTTTTGTCGCTGCCTCTGGAGCTGCTGCTGGAAATTTGTGGGTACCTGGGGGCGCGGGAGGTTCGGGGGGTCCTGCCCCACGTTTGCCAGACCCTGCGGGAGGTGGCCAAGGACGTGGTGGCTTGGAGGCTCCGGCTACAGCGCGTTGCCCGGGGGCCATTCCCCGTCCTGGAAGGTGAGTCTGGGGGGGGGGATTGGGTGAGAAAATAAAGGGATCCCCCCCCCCCCCGTGGTTGTTTTGCCATGGGAAGCTCCCCAAAATATTGTCGGGGATACCCCTGATATTCCCTCTTCCTGGTTCTGCCCACCCCCCGATCCAAGGGTGTGTGAATACGGGGAGTGGGGGACCCCCCCCGTTTCCCTCTGGGAGTTTGGGGACCCTCTCATTTCCCCACAGCAGGTTGGAACCCCCCCAGCCCCCCATTTTCTTCCCCCAGTCCCCCATTTTCTTCCCCCAGTCCCCCATTTTCCCTGCCAACCCCTATTTTCCCTCACAACCCCCATTTCCCCCCCTCTGCCCCCATTTCTTCCATTTCCCCCCCCCTCTGCCGACGCCAGGGTGGCTGCATGGGGGTGAATGTGGGGAGTTGGAGATCCCCCCGCCCCCCATTTTCCTCTGGGAGATTGGGGGTCCCCCCATTTTCCCACAGCAGGTTGGAGACCCCCCCAACACCCCATTTTTCCCTACTCTCACCCCATTTCCCTGCTCTCACCCCATTTCCCCCTACTCTCACCCCATTTCCCTGCTCTCACCCCATTTCCCCTACTGTGCTGACCCCGGGGTGGCTGCAAGGGGTGAAGGGGGCGGGTTGGGGACCCCCTCAGTTTGGGGGTGTGTTTTCCGCCCCCTGACACCCCCCCATTTTCCCTGCAGAGGAGGGTTTCGACTGGTCAGCCGCCTGCGTGGACCTGGAGGAGCACCTGCAGCGCTGGGGGGACGGGGGGGCCCCCATGGAGCACTTCTCCCTGGACGACGGACACTTCGCCTCCGTCGACTCTGTCCTCCTGCTGCAGGTGGGGGCGTGCTGGGGGTCCCCCCCACTCCTGGGGGGGGGTTCTCCTGTTCCTTTGCGGGGGGTTCTCCAGTTCCAGGGAAGGTCCCCTTAGTTCTTGGAGGAGTCCCCTTGTCCTGGGCGGGGGGGGCAGGTTCTCCTGGTCCTGGGGGGAGTTTCTCCAGTTCTGGGAGGGATCCCCCAGGTTCTGAGGGGGGTCCCCCAGGTTCTAGGAAGGATCCCCTGGATTCTGGGAGGGATTTACAGTTCTTGGAGGAGTTCTCTGGTTCTGGGGAGGGGTTTCTCCTGATCCTGGAGAGGGTTCCCTGGTTTGGAGGGTTCCCCCCCCCCCCAGTTCTTGGAGGGTTCCCCCCTCCCCAGTTCTTGGAGGGTTCCCCCCTGGTTCTAGGGAGGGTTCCCCTGCTGCTGGGTGAGTTCTCCTGGTTCTAGTGGGGTTCTCTAGTTCTAAGGGGGGTTCCCCCTGGTTCTGGGGTGCTGTCCCCTCCTCACCCCTGTCCCCTCCTCACCCCTGTCCCCTCCTCACCCCTGTCCCCTCCACCTGTCAGGGGGGGACCCTCTGCGTTTCGGGTGCCCGTGACCGGAATGTGAACCTGTGGGACCTGCGGCAGCTGGGACAGGCTCCCGGCAAAGTGCTGGTGAAGGCGCTGGGCACCGAACGCAACGGGACGCACAAGGTGGGGGGAGCACAGCCCTTACACACCCCATCCCCTCTTTGGGGGGCAGTTTTGGGACCCTTTTTTTGTGTGTTTTGGGTTGTCCCCGGCAGGGCTGGGTCTGGTGTTTGGCCTCTCGGGACAACAAGGTCTGCTCGGGTTCCTGGGACAGCACGGTCAAGCTCTGGGACCTGGAGGCTGAGGGGCAGCAGTTTGGAGAGATCAGGTAACCCCTGAGGGGGGGAATTAGGAGGATTCGGGGGGGGGGCCATCTGGCTCCCCCAACCCTCCCCTCACCCCCAGGGAGAAGGCGGCCGTGCTCTGCCTCTCCTACCGCCCCGACGTCCTCGTCACCGGGACTTACGACAAGACGGTGACAATCTACGACCCGCGAGGTTGGTGCTGCCCGGGGGTCTTGGGGGCCAGTGGTGGGTCCTGGGGGGGGGGTGTCCCTCGGCTTATTGTCCCCCTTCCTCTGGCAGCCGGCCCCTCCCTGGTGCGCAGCTACAAGCCCCACGCCAACGCCGTCCTCTCCCTGGCAGCCGATGACCAGCTCATCGTGTCCGGCAGCGAGGACCGGACCCTGGTCGTCTTCGACCGCCGGGCCCAGGGGGTCCTGCAGCGGCTCCAGGTGGGTCCTGCTGCCCCCCAAAACCTGCCAGAGGGGGCTGGGGGGGGCTCTGTCACCTTCAGCCCAATCCTTCTTGCTCCCTCCCCAGCTGGAAAACTACCTGCTCTCCATGTCCTACCGGGGGACACAGCTCTGGGCCGGGGACAACCATGGCCGGGTTTACGTCTTCAGGAACAGCACTGGCAGCTTCCAGCCCGCCCGGGTAGGAACCCTGGGATTCCGGGGGAGGGGTTTGGGGGCCCCCCAACACCTCACGGTGGGTGTTTTTCTATCTCCCCTTCCACAGTATTTCGACGTGGGGCACCGGCTGCAGATCACGGGGCTCTGGCACTCGATGGGGTCCCTCTACACCACGTCTACTGACCGAACGCTGCGGGTGAGGGTCCTTCTGTCACTGTCACACATCCCTGGGCGGGGGGAGGGGGGCCCTCACCGGGTTGGGGGGGGCCTTGCTGCACCCATTATGGGGGACTGGGGGCTACTGACGGCTCTCGCTCTCCCACAGATACACGTGCCCACGGACCCTCCCCGCACCATCTGCTCCTGGACACACGACAACGTCCTCAATGGGGTGAGGTGACACCCCCCTCTTTGCACCAAGTTCTGCATGTACCCCCCTCATGCACACGTGTACACATGCCTTGGTTTCCCCCACCATGGCAGCAGCTGCCCTGGTCCCCAGGATGGGGAGGGGGTGTCCCGCCGGGGCAGGGGGAGTCCCCCCTCTGGTCCGCCGGTCCCCCTGACGCCCCTCTTGTCCCACCCAGATCAGCGTGGAGGGGGACGTGGTGGCCGCTGCCTCCGGTGGTCTCTCGGTTGAGGTTTGGAGGCTCCGGACCTGACGTTCCACTACAACCCTATGCTTGCACTGCCCGGGAAGGGGGGGCTGCCGGGGCTGGTGCGCTCCCTGCCGCCGGGGGCGTCCATCCCTGCTCCTCACCGCCAGCCACGGGGACCCCTCTGTGCCCCGCAACGTGGAGGAAAAATGGCCCCGCTGGGGCTGGGTGCTGCCACCCGTTCGTGGGTATTAAAAGGATTTGACTGGAGCGGAGGCTGCTTCTCCCTGGGGGGCATCCGCGGTTTTGGGGCGGTTTCGGGGTCAGTCTTCTCCAGTGCCATCCATTGAGCAGAGACGTTTCGCGTCCCGGTTTTTGTTGCCCCTTGGCGGCCACCGTCCCTTCTTCAAGATGGCGGCGCGCAGCCATACGGCAAAGGGAGCCGGCAGCGAGCAAGATGGCGGCGCGCAGGACTAGGCGGGGCGGAGCGAGGCGGTGTCGCGCAGGCGCAGTGAGCGGGGGCGCTGGCCAAGATGGCGACGCGCAGGCGCGGAATGGGGGGGGCGGGTCAAGATGGCGGCGCCCAGCGGCGGCGCGGGGGAGTGAGGCGGCCGCGGCCCGATGGCGGCGCCGGGGCCGGTCCCCGCCGGGGCCCTGCGGGCCGTGCTGCAGCCCAGCGGGCCCCTCCCGGCCGAGAGCCTCCCGGTGCGCGGCTACGACTTCTCGGGCGGCCCGGACCACGCCGCGCTGCTCCGCTCCTTCCGCACCACCGGCTTCCAGGCCACCAGCTTCGCCCAGGCCGTCGCCGAGATCCAGCGGATGGTGGGGCCCGGGGGGGAGGGTGTCCCGGGGGTGTGCGGGGGTGTCCCGGGGCGCGGCCGGTCCTGACCCCCGGTCCCCGCCCGCAGATCGCGGCGAAGCTGGAGCCGCTGAGCGAGGAAGAGCGGGCGCGGGCGGCGCTGGGCGGGCGGCGGCCGCCCTCGGGCTGCACCATCTTCCTGGGCTTCACCTCCAACCTTGTCAGCTCCGGCGTCCGGGAGACCCTCCGGTACCTGGTGCAGCGTAACATGGTGCGGGGACACCGCGGGGAGGTGTGGGGACACCGGGGGGACACGCACACCCCTCTAGAGACACGTGGAGGGAGGGTCTGGGGTCTCACCCGCCCCGGGGGCCATCGCCAAAGTCCCCCTGGGGGAGCCCTCAGGTCCTCGGGGTGTCCCCGCGGTCCCCAGCCTGTCCCCATAGGGTCCCCGGGGGGGTGCACCCTTCTCTAGGGCGACCCTCAGGTCCCCAGGGGGTCCTTTTGGGATCTAGAGGGTCCCCAAGGGGTCACTCAGGTCCTTGGGGGATCCTTTTTCCTGTCCCCTCAGGTCCCTGTGGGGTCCAGGGGCTCCCCAGCTTTGTTCCCAGTGGGTCTCTCACATCCTTGGGGGGTCTTTTTCCTTGTCCCCCAGGTCCCCCGGGTGTCCCTCAGGCCCCTGTGGGATTCAGGGGGTTCCCAGCTCGGTCCTGGGGATGTCCCCGAGGTCCCAGCCCTGTCCTGAAGGGTCCCTCAGGGTCTCCCCCAGTCCCAAGGCTCTCTGGGGTGTCCTGGGGGGCTCAGCCCTGTCCCTGTGGGGTCCCCCGAGGCCCTGACGCATGTCCCCCCCTCCCCGAGCAGGTGGACGTGGTGGTGACCACGGCGGGGGGGGTGGAGGAGGATCTCATCAAGTGCCTGGCACCCACCTTCATCGGGGACTTCAGCCTGCAGGGACAGGAGCTGCGCCGCAGCGGCATCAACAGGTCTGGGGGGGCACAGGGGTTCCCTCCTGAGTGGGGGGGGTCCCCTCCTGAGTATGGGGGTCTGCTCCGGGCTGAGCCCATCCCCTCCCCAGGATCGGGAACCTGCTGGTGCCCAACGACAACTACTGCAAGTTCGAGGACTGGCTGATGCCCATCCTGGAGCAGATGGTGGAGGAACAAGAAACGCAGGTTTGAGGGGGGGTCACCTGGATGCTGGGGTCCTCCCAGGCTCTGGGGAAAGGGAGCTGGGGGGGGCTTGGATGCCTGGATGCCCCCCAAAATGGGGGTCCTGAGCGTGGGGGTCCGGTAGGGAGTGAGGTGGACGCCCTCCCGGATGATCGCGCGGCTGGGGAAGGAGATCGACAACCCCGAGTCCATCTGCTACTGGGCACAGAAGGTGAGTGGGGACAGGGCGGGGGGGGACACACAGGGACACACGGACACCGGGGGGTGTCCCCAGCCCCTCACAGCCCCGTCACCGCGTCCCCTTCCCAGAACAACATCCCGGTGCTGAGCCCGGCGCTCACCGACGGCTCCCTGGGGGACATGATCTTCTTCCACTCCTACAAACGCCCGGGTCTGGTGCTGGACATCGTGGAGGGTGAGTGTGTGTTTGTGTGTCCCAGGGGACATTTGGGGACACTCCTGTCCCCCCCCGGTGACACCATCTCCCCCCGCTGCAGACCTGCGCCTCATTAACACCCAGGCCATCTTCGCCAGGAAGACGGGGATGATCATCCTGGGCGGGGGGCTGGTGAAGCACCACATCGCCAACGCCAATCTCATGGTGAGGGGGGGGGGGGACACCCCGACACCTCCCAGGGGACAGGGGGGCACCCCCAGGAGGCGGGGGGGACTCACCCTGTTCCTGGCCCCCGCAGAGGAACGGGGCCGATTTCTCCGTCTACGTCAACACGGCGCAGGAGTTCGACGGCTCCGACTCGGGAGCGCGGCCGGATGAGGCCGTGTCCTGGGGCAAGATCCGCATGGACGCCACCCCTGTCAAGGTGGGGCCTTGGGGAGGGTCACAAGGGGGGATTTTGGGGTGCCCGGGGTTGGGGGGGGGGGGCTCCCCCACCCACACCCCCCCCACCCCCCGCGCCGTGTGCCCCGGTTTATGCTGACGCCTCCCTGGTCTTTCCGCTGCTGGTGGCGGAGACGTTCGCCCAAAGAGCCGACGCGTTTCCCGCGGGGACAACAGGGGACTGAGGGTGTCCCTGGGGGGACGGAGCCCCCCCACACACACCTCGGGAAGGGTGAGACCCTACTTTAGGGGGGGCTGAACCTCTACTTTGGGGGTGCTGAGCCCTTGTTTTTTCTGCAGAGCCCCCGGTTTCTCTGCAGAGTCTCCCATCCTGACGTCCCCAGGCTCCGTGCCCCAAACGGCAGCGTGTGCAGAGGAGAGAGGGAGGGGATTCGGGGGAGTGGGGAAGCTGGGACCGCCCACCCCAGCACCGTCCATCTGTCCGGGACGCCCCCCACGACCATCCATCTGTCCCCCCCAAACCCCTCCTGTACCATCTGCTTCCTCCCTAGTGCTTGTATTTATTTGAAGCTGAGTAAATCACCGCAATCTCTCCACACCACGGGTTTATTCCTCGTTAGCAGGGAAGGGGGGGTGCAGGCAAGCGGGGGGCCCCCCCCAAAGCCCCCCCTCACGTGTCGGGGTCCCCCTCGGGCTGGAAGCTGTCCTCCCGCCAGAGCTGGAGCTGGCCCTGAGTGGCGGCCAGCAGGCAGGGCAGGGTGGGGTGGAAGGAGAGGGACTGCACCACACTGCGGCCCACGGCCAGGCTGAGTGCCAGCGAGCCCTGGGAGGGGACACACACACACACGGGAGGATATGGGGGGGTCCTCGGGACCCCCAAAGCCTGGTGTCGACCCCCTCCCTCCCTCCCTTCCACCCACTCACCTCCACCAGGTCCCAGAAATAGACGTGTCCGTCCTCGGAGGCGCTGCCCACGTGGGTGTCCTGCTCGCTCAGGACACAGTCCAGCCGGTACGAGGTGCTGCGGTGGCCCGTGTACCTGGGGGGACAGGGATGAGGGGAGGGGACACACACAGAAGGATGGGGTGACGTGGGGACACCCCCAGAAGGGCCGTGGGGAGGGGGCTCCTACTCGCCCAGCAGCTCCCCCGTCTCCTTGTCCAGCAGGCGCAGGGTAGAGTCCAGGCTGGCGGCCAGGGTGCACTGCCCGTCCTTGCTGAAGCAGACGCTGGTGATGGGGCCTGGGGGGCAGACAAGGGTTTGGGGTGGGGGCCGGGAGCCCACCCAGACCTTGGGGCACCCCCTCGGGGCATCTCACACCCCCTCACTCACTCCCTACGTAGTCAGAGAAGAGCTGGCCGGCACGCAGGTCGTAGCGCCGGACGCGGCCGTCCACGGAGCTGCGGAGAGAAGGGGGTGTCAGAGCTGGGGGGGAGTATGAAGCCAGGGGCCCCCGGCCCCCCCAGGCGTGTCCCCACCCCCCCGAAGCGTGTCCCTGTCCCTCACCCCGAGAGGATCTCGTGGTCGGAGACCTTGACGCTGGAGACGCCGTCCTTGGCCTCGTCCAGGACCTGGACGGGGTCGGGGCGACGGGAGCGACAGTCCCAGCAGCGGATGGTGGAGTCGATGGAGCCTGGGGGGAACGGGGGGGGGAAAAAAGGGGGTGTCAGAGGGGGAAAAGGGGTTGTTATGGGGGGGCTCTGGTGCTGGCAGGACCCCCCAGGATCGCGCCCTTACCGGATACGATGATGGTGGCCTCTTCATTGAACTGGACGCAGTTGACTTTCTGCAGGAGAAGCAGGGAGTCAGCGCCCCACAGGGACCCCCAAACCCCCCGAAAACTCCCCCCACTCCCCGGAGCACCCCCATTCCCCAAGACACCCCCCCTCCGTGTCCTCACCCCAGCGTGTCCCCGGTATTTGCGGATCACTTGCCCAGTGGCCACGTCCCACAGAGCCACCGTCTTGTCGGCCCCGCAGGAGCAGAGCTGGCTGTTGTCGAAGGAGCTGGGGGGGGAGACACCCCATTAGTGGGGCTGGGGAGGGGTCTCCATGGGGTGGGGGGGTCCCTGCCCTCTTACCCGGCAGCATCCAGCACCTCGTAGCCATGGCCCTGGTAGGTGCGCAGCGCCGTGCCCTTGTGGGGGTTCCAGAGCTTCAGGGTCTTGTCGCTGCCGCAGGTCATGCAGTAGTTCCCATCCACTGGGAAGGGGGGGGACACTCAGGTGACACCCCCCCCCAGCACCCCACATCGACACCCCCTCCCCAGAGCTGCAGGCCCCAATTAATCAGCCCCTCCAGGGACAAGAACCCAGGACCCCGTTCCTCCCCGTGGGATGGGGACTGCGAGTGCTCCCCCCCTTTCTTACCCCGGGGAGGGATCAAGGAGTTGGGGGTCCCCAGGGCTTAATTCCCCCCCCCAGGATGGGGAACAGTTCCCTGTCACCCCCTCGGGATGGGGACTGGGGGTGTACCCCTCCTTCCTCCCCCGGGATAGGGACTGGATCCCCGTTTCCCCCCTCTCAAATGGGATCAAGGAGTTGGGCGTCCCCGGGTTGGGACCCCGTTACCCCTCCCTGGGATGGGATCAAGGAGTTGGGGGGTCCCTGAGATGGGGTGCGGGTCCCTGCTCCCCTCCTCCCCCTCCGAATGGGGACCAGATCTCCGTTACACCCCCGGGATGGGGTGTGTGTCCCCATTACCCCCCCCCCCCGGGCTGGGATCAAGGAGTTGGGGGTCCCCGGGATGGGGCGCGGGTCCCTACTTCCCCCCCCCCCCCCCTCCAGGATGGGGACCGGATCCCCGTTACCCCCCCGGGATGGGGTTCCCGACTCCCGGTCCCCCGGTCCCTCCCCGTCCCTCCCCCGGTCCCCGTGCCCCCCACCGTTGAAGCGGACGGCCCGCACCGCTCCCTGCCCGCACTCCAGCGTCCGCACCCGCCGCCGCGGCAGCTCGGGGCGGGCGGGCCGGGGCCGCGGGAAGGCCATGCCGGGGACCGGGCACCGGCACCGGGGAGCGGCGCTGGGGCCTCTTCCGGCGGCCGCGGCGGAAGCGGGCGGCGGGGCGGCATGGCGGACCCGCGGCGGCCGGCCCGGGTGGCCAGGTGGGGCCAAGGGGGGCGACCGAAGGGGACAACCGGGGTCTACCGGGAAGGGGAACTGGTGGCGACCGGGGGGGACCCGAGAGACAACCGGGAGAGGGACGCGGGGGAGGACCGAGAGGAGACCGGGGGGACCGGGAAAGAAATTGGGAGCAACCGAGAAGAGAGCAGGGGGGACCGGGTAAACCGGGAAGGGGACCGGGGTGCGACCGGGAGAGGGACGCGGGGGAGGACCGGAGGGAATAACCCGGGGGAGAGCAGGGGGACGACCGGGAAAGAGCTGGAGGGGACCGGAGGGAATAACCGGGGGACAACCGGGAGGGGAACTAGCATATACCGGGAAGGGGACCGGGAGGGGAACTGGGGGCAACCGGGAGGGAACCTGGAGAGGACCCGGGGGGGCAACCGGGAGGGGAAACCGGGGGCGGCTGGGAGAGGGAGCCGGGGGAGGACTGGGAGGAGATTTGGGGGGACCTAGAGGGGACCCGGGGGGTGACCGGGGGGGGGGACCGGGTCCCCGTTCCCCCTGACGGGGCCGTCCCCAGGTACAAGCCACCGGCCACCGAGACCAACCCGGCGCTGGAGGACCCGACCCCCGACTACATGAACCTGCTGGGGATGGTCTTCAGCATGTGCGGGCTCATGCTCAAGGTGGGGGGCACCGGGGGATCCTGCCCAGGGCCGGGGGGGTCTCCAGGCTGGGCAGTGAGAAGGTGTTTTGGGGGCTGGGGATGGTCCCTGGGGGGGGGCTGGGGTGGCCGAGGGCCGGGACCATCTTGGGGGGGGGGGTGGTTGAGATGGCTGAGGGGCAAAATGGGGGGGACGGGACAAGGGCTGTCCCCAAAGGGGGGTCAGAAGGGACAGGAGCCAGCCTCAGGGCTTTTTGAGGTGGCCAAGGGGGGACGAGATGGGCACAGGAACCATCTTCCAGGGGTCTCGGGGGGACAGGGACCACCTTCCAGGGGTCTCGGGGGGACAGGGACCACCGTCCAGGGGTCTCGGGGGGGCAGGGAGCATCCCCAGGGGTTTCAGGGGGACAAAGGCTGTCCCCAGGGGGTTCAGGGACCATCCCCAAGAGGTTCAAGGGGGACAGGGGCCATCCCCAGGGCGTTCAAGGGGAAGGGCCATCCCCTTGGGGGACAGGGACCATTCCCAGGGGATTGAGGAGGTCAGGGACCGTCCCCAGGGGACTCGGGCAAAGAACTGTCCCCAGGGTGTCCCCAAGCCGTACCCCTCTGCCCGCAGCTGAAGTGGTGCGCCTGGATCGCCGTCTACTGCTCCTTCATCAGCTTCGCCAACTCCCGCAGCTCGGAGGACACCAAGCAGATGATGAGCAGCTTCATGTGAGTGCCCTGGGGTGACGCGTCCCCCACGGAGGGGACAGCAGGGAGACCACCCTGGGTTTGCAGGGGGGTCGCTGAACCCGGGGCCGGTGTCTCTCCCCCTCTCCAGGCTCTCCATCTCGGCCGTGGTGATGTCCTACCTGCAGAACCCCCAGCCCATGTCCCCCCCCTGGTGACGGCCGGTGTCCGGGGGGGTTGCTCATCGCAGGCGAGGCGGCAGGTTGTGTCAGAACCGGGACAATAAAGGGGGATGCTGGGGCAGAGCTCAGGGCCATTGTGATTTTCACGTACCTGTGTGGGTGGATTCTGCTCACAGCCATGGGGTCGGCGGGCAGATGAGGGGGGAATGGAACCCCCCCAAGTTTGGGGGCAATATGGGGGACGGATGGTGGGTGGAGGTGAAGAGGAAGCAATGGGGTGTGAGGGCTGGGGGAGCCCCCGGGGATGAGGGGAGCCTGGAAGTGGCCCGAGGGGAGCCCCGAGCAGCTGAAGGAAGGTAGGGGGGTGTGAGGGGAGCCTGGGGTGGTCTGAGGGGAACCCCAAGGGAGCTGAGGATGGCCTAAGGGGAGCCCCAGGTGGCTGAGGGGAGGCTGGGGGGCTCCAAGGGGAACCCCAAGGGTGCTGAGGGAGGCCTGAGGGGAGCCCTGGGTGGCTGAGGGGAGGCTGGGGGGGTCTAAGGGGAGCCCCAGAGGGTGTGAGAGAAATCCCGGGGGTATGAGGGGGAAAAGGGGCAGGTCTAGGGGGAGGCCCGGTGTCTGAGGGGAGCCCCGGGGGCAGCCAGAGACGAGGCCTCCTCTCAGCACCGTCGTCGCCACGGCCCCTGTGAGGGGCCCGGCTCCTCGACGCCCCATTGGCGGAGAGACCTGCCCGTCTCTCGCTCTCCACCTACCATGGCTCGGTGGGGGCGGGATTTCGAGAGCCGCCACGCGTCATTGGCTACCGGGCGCGCTCCCGCCGCGGGAGGGACCGTTGCCAACGCCCGCCCTGGGGAGGCGGGACTCGCGGTGTCAATCATGGGTGCTGCTCCTCTCTCATTGGCGCCAGTCCGTTATGTCACCGCCTTCCGTTACTCCCCTCGCCGTCCATTGGCTCCCGGTTGCTCAGAGGGCGGGCCGGGGAGCATTCCCCTCGGGTCATGTGAACGGGCTGTCACATGACCGTGCCCGCGAGCGGCATGGCGGTGCCCGGGGCGGCGGCGGCGGCGGCGCTGTTGCTGCTGCTCGGGGCGGCGGCGCCCGCGGCCGCGGGCTGCGGGTACCAGGTGGGAACGGGGCCGAGGGGAGGCTGG
>JAOQGH010000186.1:0-11722 GCA_025769975.1 Gallinago jamesoni
ACCTCGCCAGCCCCGGGAGTGTTGAACAGAGAGCGGCCGCTGGGCTGGAAGGGGAGGAATTCCTTGCGGTGGTGTTCTCCAGGCAGGAGACCGGGGGGGGGACACGGCCGGAGGTGCGGGGGTGCTGCGGAGGGGTTGGGAAAGGGGAGGGAGAGCAGCAGGGGGCTTTTGGAAGGCGGCGGGGGGGCGGTGGTGGCGGCAGGTAATTCTGCGTCCAGGAGGAAAAAACGAACGAGACGAGGGATTTAGGGCGGGGGGGGGGGGGGAATATGTAAGATTTATAACGAGCGACGGCGAATTCAGTATTAACTTTGTGGTTCCTAAAACTCTCCCGGGCCGCACTTTTCCAGCCAACAGTATTTTTTTTAAAAAAAAAACAACCTTTTTTCTTTCTTTTATTTTATTTTTGGGTCCCAGCCGCTTTCCCGGTGTGATCTCTCTCCCCGCCCTCCACTATTCCCCCCCCCAGGTTTCAATCCCCGCATCTCTTCCCCCCCCGCCCCGTTAACCGACCCCTTCCCCGGTGCCGGGCCGGGGGGCTTTCCCGCTCCCCGCGGCGAGGTGCGGGCCCTCCGCGCTGGGGAGTGCCCTGACATCCCTCTGCACCGGGGAAGAAAAAAAAAAAATTTATTTTTAATTTTTTTTTTTTAACATAAAATAGCCGCTGTAAGTATTTTCGGCCATTCCCGCTTAAGGGCAAAGGTTTTTCCCACCTTTTTCACGGTAAAATCCGGCTTCGAGGTTTAAACCTTTCCTTAAATCCCCGCAAATTTAACCCAAGCTGGCTCTCTCTCCAGGTCCAGGCCCGCATCCCTGTCCGCCTTCCCCAGGATCTGCCTCCCGCCGCGACCCCGCAGCACCGCAGGTAGATGTCCCATCGCCACCCCTTCTATCCCCCTCCCGCAAAAAAAAAAAGAAAAGAAAAAAGCTGGGGCCGCCCCCGCCGGCAGCGGGAAGGTTGCGGGGTCACAACCACCAAAAAGGCGTGGTTTTTCTTTATTCTCGGAGAGAAGAGTCTCCCCGCACACCCACGCCTTGTGTGCATTCCCTTGCCCAGCTGATAAACCGGAGCACCCCGCACTCCCCCACGCAATTCCTCTATTTTTTTTTTTTAGGGGAAAATAATAATAATTAAAAAAAAAGAGGTGGGGTGAGGGTGCTGCCGACCCCCGGGGGGATGCGCGGTGGGGTGCGGAGCCACCCGTCGACACCCACCCCCCGGCTCCACCGCCTGGAGAATCGCCTCGAAAGTAAAATATTCTCTTTTTTCGCTCGAAAAAAAAAAACCCAACCCAAACCCTTATCTTAACTCTTAACCCTCCTTTTTTTTTCCTTTTTTTTTTTTTCCTTTTTTTTTTGTTCTCGCCCAGCGACTCCCAAACACACCCCGAATGGACCCCCGCAGCAGCTGCGGGGAGGGAGCGCACCCCGCACGCACGATCCCCTTCTGCTGCGCCCAGGGTTTATATATTTTTAATTTGGGATTTATATAGAGAGATGCACATTATTCTCTTTTTTTAATATATATTTATTTTGCGGGCCATTTGCGAAGGAGCTGCTCTCTTTTCCGCGTCTAATTGCCTAATTAGCGCTCAGCCGTTCCAGCTCTTCCCGCGCAGCGGGGATTAAAGCGGGGCTGTGATTGGAATTACACGTATTCACGGAAATTCTAGCAAAAGAGGGGCCAGTTTTGGGAGCCCCCGTGCCCCCCGCTCCCCTTTCTGAACCGGCGCGCTGTGCGTGTCTGTGTGTCCGTCCCGTCGTGTCCTCCCCCCCCCCCCCGTCGAAATGTCGCCGCTTTGATGATGCGATTGCGGGGCACTGATTACAAATTTCTTCTCGGAGCCGGTCTAAGTCTTTCTATCTGCCATTAGAGACATCTGGGAGTGATTAGGGCCCCGCTCCCTCTCTATCTCGCAGCTCGAGCCGTGCTGACGTCACATCAGACGGCTCGGAGCCATCCTGCCCCGCGCTTGGGTGTCACCGCGCCGCCGGGGGCCGAGCCCCGCGCCCGCCGGGATGCGGGGGATAAACCGGCCCCGCAGCCAGCCCCCGCTCCCCCGCCGGCTCCGCAGCCCCCCTCGGGCTCCTCTGGAGTTTACCACGGAGGTAATTTGTTTATTTGTCTGTTTGGGACCCGGGGAAAGCAGCAGCGGTGCCGCCCCCCCCTGCCCCCCTCCCGCTCCCACCCGGCGCTGCCTTTATCTCAGCCTGATTCCTCCCGGTGCATTCCCTTTTCCAAAATAAATCCCGAGCCAGGCACGGTTCCAAAGGGAGAAAGGAGCCGAGGGAAGGGCGGCGGGGAGCGGCCGGCTCCCCCCCTGCCCGTGGCGGGGGTCGGGGCTACGCGGTGCCGGGGGCTGCGGGAGAGCCGCGGGGTGCGGACCCGCCGGGCAGCACTGCCGGCCAGGGGGGTGGCTTTGCACCTGCTATTAAATCCTAATGAGTGGCCGCTAATTGCGAGCTGGGGCTGGCCGCACAGCCCGCCTGGTAGCCCCGGCCCAGGGCACCCCCCGCTTATTCTCACCAACTTCCCACGCTACGGTTTTATGCCTTTCAGAACAATTTTTCTTTTATTTTTTTGTTTTGTTTTGTTTTCCCAAGGAGATAAAAAAACCCTAATAATTGAATAAATACAACTTGAGCCTCCGCCGGCTGTTGGGTGGCTGACACTTGTCCAGCTGTAGGCTGCAATCAGCGCTGCTACCAGGAAAGGAGTGGGGGTCGGGGGGGGGGGGGGGGTTGAGAAAGCGGTTGATCTCGTCTCCAGAGAAAAGAGATAACGTTAGACTATTTGTCTGAAGGATTACATTCTCGGAGTAAAACACGCTTGCCAGGAGGAAAGAGGGAAAAAGGAAAAAAAAAAGAAAAAAAAAAAAAGCCCCGCGTGACCCTAAAAATAGATTAAAAAAAATACGCTTCCATTTCTTTGTTCCAGCAGAATAAAATAAAATAACCCCCCTAAGATACCGCAACGCTCCGCTGTGTCTATCTGTAATCTGGAAAGGAAAAAGAACATTTCCTTTCTGAATCAGTGCTGTGCGCTCCGCTTCCCACCGCAGCCACCAACCCCGGGGGCGAGGGGGGGCGAGGGGAGAAAAAAAGAAAGTAAAAGTATAAGGGGGGGGGGGGGGAGAATCAAACCACACCAAAAGTGGTGAAATAAACCCGAAAAGAAAAAAAAAAAAAATCCCATGTCTGGGGAGGAGAGCTCCGGGTGACGAGGGCTCTTGTGCAGGGATGTGATGCTGCACCCTCCGGGGGGAGGGGGAATCGGGGGGGGTGGGGGGCAGCAGCCATGGGACGACGGATTCCCCCTATTGGCATGCCATATGCGCCCAGGGGCTGGAACAGCCGCCCCTGATGGACTCTTAAAAAAAGCTAAAGAGGCGTGAAGGAGTTTTCTAAAAACTTATAATAAGAAGCCTTCGGAAAACCCAGGAGTTTTCCGAAAACCGGCCGAAAAAGACAATGAAATGTCCTGCCAGAAATGACGGGAGGCGGAAAAGATAATAATAATGATAATAATAATAATGATGATGATGATAATAATAATAATGATGATGATGATGATAATAATAATAATAATAATAATAATAATAATAATAATGCCTGAGGCCTGGGCAGTTGTGCCCGAAGGAGGACCCCGCAGCCGGTGGGGGGGCGGCGCACGGCCCGGCCTTGACCGCCCCCCCCCCCCCCCCTCCCTCCCTCCCAAATCTGGTTTTCATAGAGCGGCGCAGTAATTACCCAAAGCCATAACTGTCTCCCAAATTATTCATTAAAGTCATTCCCGGGAATCCGGCGGCGCTGGCGCTCACATTTACGGCCTTTGCGCCATCCGAGGGGGGGGACGGGGACATGGGGAGCCGGGGGTGCGGGGTCGGGGAGGGGAAGGGGGGACCGGGGAAGAGGGGGGGTGAGGCGGCTCCCCCCCCCCCCTTCCCTCCCCTCGTCCTGGGGCGGCGGCGGGGGCCCGGGGGTGCCTTCCCCCCCCCACGGCGGCGGGGCGCGGTGCGGGCCGGCGGACACCTCGGTGGCGGGGGGTGTGTGGGGGGGGAGTTGCGGGAGGATGGTGTCTGTGCCCTGCGGGGCTGTCAGCGGTGACGGATCCCAGACGCGGCCGCTACTGTATGGCAGATTGAGTTTCCCGGCAGAAACCTCTCTCCCCTCCCTCCCCCCCCCCCCCACCCCCACCCCCTCCCCAAACCTCTTCAAAAAAACCTTCTCCAGATACTGCGGGTCACTTCGGCTCAAAGCGGCAGAGAAAGGGGGGCAAAAAAAAGAGGCTTTCCCGCTCCCCCCCCTTCCTCTCCCCCCCGCCTCTCTCCCTTCCTCCCTCCGGATCTCTCCGGGGTGCGGGAGGGGGGGGTGCGGGCCTCCCCTCTCGCCCCCCGCCCGCTGCAAGCACGCCGCCGAGCAGGGACCCCGGGCCAGGTAAGCGGTGGGGGGGTGGGGGTGAGGGGGGGGGATGGCGAGCGGGGCCGGGGTCCCCGCAGCCCGTTCCTCCTCCCGCGGTCGGGTCCCGCCGCCTGGCGGGGGCGACCTGTGCGGGGAAGGTGGGGGGGGGGTGATGGTTGCCCGGAGTTGGGTGGCGAAGGTGGAGGGGGGGGGGTCGGGGGACGAGATGGGACCCCCGAGCGGGGGGACAGAGCGGGGGTGGGTTTGGGAGCCTGCGGGGGAACGGGCTGGTGCGGACCCCTCAGCGGTACCGGGCGGCGGTCGGGAGCCCCCCCGGCTTCCCCCCTCCCTGTCTTTCGCTCCCCGCTATAAGAAGCAGGGGGGGTTAACGGCGTCGGGAAAATTTACACGCACCCCCACCACCACCTTTGCGTGTATCGACACCCCCCACCCCCTTCTCCCGCCGCCTCTGGACACCCCCCCATCCCCACCCCCCCCCCGAGCCGGGATCGGAGGCCGGGAGTCTCCCCCTCCGCGGGGGGGGTGTGGGGTGGGTGCCCCCTCCTCCCCGCACACCTCCCCGGGCACGGCGGCGGGGGGAGTCTGCTGCTCCCCGCAGACGATTTGGCGTGACAGCCGCGGGGGTGGGGGTGACCTCCCTCCCCCCCCCCCGCCCCGCGCCGCATCCCGCAGCACTGGCCTTTGGGTGGAAACAACCTGAGTTTGGCGGTGCCTCTTGGAAGCGGTTCCCGCTTCACCCCGCTCTCCCTCCCTCCTTCCCTCCCCAGAGGAACGGGAAGGCTTTAACTCCCCTCCCCTCTCCAGCTCTTCTTTTTTTTTTCTCTCTCTTTTTTTAAAAAAAAAAAAAAAGAAAAAGAAAAGGGGGAAAAAGAAGGGAAAAAAAAAAAAAAAAAAGCTTTTTCCTTTAGCAGGAGTGTAATTGTGACCCTGGGTGATCCGCAGAGCCTCCTGTTGGGAGCAGTTAGCGGCGGTTGCGTTGGGCCAAGGGACCTCCCAAGTGGCGGTGGCCCGGGTGTCATAGGAAGGGACTCTGCACATTGTCCGTTCTTTCTCATCAAAGTCCCAGGCACCGCGGAGCCAGCAGTTTGGTGGAGCAGGAAAATAGTAAACAATCCCTCCCTCCCCCCCCTCCCCCTTTCCCCCCCCCATCCCACTCCCTCCCTTCCCAATCCGGCAGCCCCGTGATCTTCCTGGGACGCAGAAAAGAAGGGAACAAACTTTTTCATAACTTCGGCTCGACGGCGTGATTTACATTTCCGGCTGCTCTGTCGGAGGGGCAGTAATTTACAGCCTGATAAAAAACACTTTTACAACACCAGAGCATGTTCGAGCGGTGTCTCGCTCTGCGAAAAGATTTTTAAAAGAGGACACACGCAGGAAAAAAAAAAAAAAAAAAAAACCAAAAACCAACCAGCTTCATTGCTCTGTCTTTTTTTTTTTTCTTTTTGCCAGCGTGGTTTTCTGAGGAGACAAATGGGTTGAAATCGCAGCGCAGGCAAAAGAAAAAGAAAAAAAAAAAAAACAACCACCAAACCAAACCAAAAAAGTAGATACAGGCTGAAGAAAACGGGGGCGAAATCAATCCTGGGCTTGTGTTTATACGGTGTCTATGATATGTCCGCGTTTCTCCTGGTTCTCCAAGGCTTTCTCTTAATGGATGCTTCTATTTTCGTGCTCTCGGGCCAAACCCCTCTTGTCCTGCCCCGGGGAATGCTTTCATCCGGCCATGGATCTATTGTGTTTAAACAATTTCTTTTCTTCAATAATTCATTTCTTCTCCGGAGTCTAAAAGCGAGTAGGTCTGGTAGCGTTTAGGGAAAGGGGCAGCGCCTTTTATTCAGCTCTAATTTCCCTAATTCTGATAGGGAAAGCTTTTCCCCAAAAGCGGGGTGGGAGCGTTGCCGCTTCTCCGGGAGCATCCAGGTTGTTCCAGCCGGGATCCTCGATCCATCCGGGCAGGGCGGCTCGGGAATCTCACCTCCAGCATCCCCGTCCCGCCGGAGAGACCATCAAGTTTAGTAAATTACAAATATGTGAATTTGGCGAACAGTTACGGATTAGCCTGATCAAACGATTTAAAAAAAGGGAAAAAAAAAAAAAAAAAAAGAAGATAGGAAAAAAAAAAGGGGGGGGGGAAAGCGATGGATAAACCACATGTAGCAGTTGCCGCTTTCATGACTTTGGTAATTATTTACACCTGAGCCGTAGTTTACTCCAGCCACGGTTTCAAAAGTAAACCTTTAAAGAATGTAATTATTTCCAGTTTTCGGCAATAGAGATGAAAAAAAAGAAGAAGAAGAAAAAAAAAAAAGCAAGAAGGGTAGGTTGGTGGGGGCACTGCTGTCCCCCGAGCTCCCTCCCCTCCCTGTCCCGTCCCCCCCCCGACACGGAGGGCAGCGCCCCCTCCTCTGCCTGGCCTGCCGGGGGGGTGCTGGGGGGCAGAGATGCGTGTGCATACGTACGTATATATCTATACATTATCTATAGGTGCCCTATAGGCTCCCCGGCTCCTTCCTGCGGCTCCGTAATCGCTCTGTTATTGTTACTAAACGATGGGGGTGGCTCGACGTGACCCCTCGTCATTTAACCCCATTTTCTATCACCGCACGTACGCCCGGGGGGGTGGGGGGGGGTGAGGAGGTGAGGGGGGGGTGTCGGGGAAGGGGCAGGATCAGCCGGGAAAACCGGGATGTTCAGCGCGGTTTATCCCTCTTCCAGGCGGCTCCTGGGTTTGGGGGGGGTGTGGGGGGTGTGGGTGGGAGGGGGGCTGCGAAATACTTAAATACTTTAGGTGTTTTATTGCTGATTCTTCTTGAATCTGCCCCCCCCCCCCACCTCCTCCTCCTCCTCCTCGCCCCATCGGGGCCTGTCACCGCATCCTTCCGCGGCCGCGCAGCATCCCCGTGTGCTCGGCATGGCCCTGGGCTGGTGGGCTCAGCCCGCGGGGGGGGGTCAGTCGCCCGCCCCCGCTCTGGAGAAGAGGGGTTAGAAGTGATGCGTGTGTGTGCGTGTGTGTGTCCCACCCCCACGGCGAGGGGGATTTATTTATTGCCCCCCTCCCTTGGCCGCGGGCGGGGAGCATCACGGCGGGCGCGGGGCGGGGGGCGAGGGGGCACGCAAACCAACCGCAACTCATGTTCTGGGGGTGAATCCCCTCCCGCGTGGGCTCTTTATTTGTCACCCTCCCAAGAGATGTCACGGCTGCTCCAGCTGCTACGTCATTTGCCACGCCAACACTCCCGCATCTTTCTTTTTCTGTTTTGGTTTTTTTCTTTTCTTTTTTTTTGTTTTTTGAAAACAAAGGTATTTCTGTCCTGTCCAGGACACCTCAAATTAAGAATATTTCCTAAAGTCGGGCGGCGACAGTCCCCACTGCAGCGTCCCCCTAAAAGCGACAAGCAGAGAGAGGCTGGTGCGGGAGCACACGCACGCCACGCACCCTGCTCTGACCCACTCCGGGCTCTATAAAAGCAAAAAAACCGCTTAAATCTTTAACATTTCTCTCTTATTTCTTCTGGGCACGCAGGGTTTAAAATAGACACCGTGGTTATTTAATTGCCCATATATCGAGACCCACCCTTATAGCTCTTTATATATTTAACCCCCCCGAAGAGGGCTGACACCTGCTGCAACCTCCCGAACCAGGAGATCCCCCTGTAAACGCTTTCTGCGGGTTTGATTTTTCCCTTTTCCGTGATGGCAAACTCCGTTCTCAGACAAATCACCCCCCGCGGAGCTTTGCCGGGCCAAGGTCCCACCGAAATCCCCTTCGAGGGTCGAATTAACCCCGGGTGGAGACCCAGAAGGTGCGGGCTTCGCCCCGCATTTCCCCAGCCGGACACCTCCCAGCACAGCCTTTCGCTATTTTCTTAAATTCTGGCGAGATCTGCTCGCTGAATTGGCTTGGGTTTATTTTTATTTGCCGCGCAAATTTTTATTTGACGGGGAGAGTCAGGAAAAAAAAAAATTAAAAAAAATTAAAAATATCAATTTTCTCCTTGGCCGAAACGAAGACTCTTTGGGGGCTTTTTTTCCCCGTGTTATCCCCATCCAGCCCACGCTGCTCAGCGGGGGTGTCCCCACACGCGTGGCCGCTCCCGCGGAGCTCCCGCACATCCCCCCCCACCTCACCGGCAGCGCGGAATAGAGGGGGCCGGAGCCCGGTAATGGTTTTCCCTGCAGATGTATTTATCCTGGTATTTAAAGGACTAAACCCCAACTTGCAGGCGCGCAGCTGGGGGATGTTGTATCCTATCAATCCGGAACAGGGAGGAATTCTGGAAAGGCTCCTAAGGATATTTATTTCAAAATGTGTGCTGAAAAGATATATGCCGGGGGGGGGGGCGGGGGGGGTGTTGTAGGGGGAGGAGGAGGAGGGACCGGGGTGGGCGGCTCGAGTTTTTTTTCTAAGCCAAAATGGCACAGTTTGAGTTGTGAACAAATGGGTTCCAGATAATAGTTCTTTTCTCCTTCTTTTCCCTGAAAATAATAATAAAAAAGGTTGTTTGAAGTTCCCGGGGTTTTAAATGTTAAATAATATTAATACTAAAAAGAATTCTGCGGGGCTTCTTGTTTTAATTTTGCAGGGGTGGCATCTGTGGTTTCTTCCTTCCTTTTCCTTCCTTTTCTTCCCTCCCTCCCTTTCTTCCTTCTTTCCTTTTCTCTCTCTTTCTCTTTTTCTTTATTTCTTGCTCTCTTTTTTTTTTTCCTCTCTCCTTCTCTCCTTCTCTCTTTCTCTCTTTGTCTCTCTTTCTCTCTTTCTCTCTCTTGCTCTCTTTCTCTCTGTCCCTTTCTTGGTTTTGGAAACTCCTTCCGAGCGCACCGCGCGGGGGATGCTGATGTTGCGCGTAAAAGAAATAAATAACGCAATAAATAAAGCAGGCTCCTGTTATGACAGCTTCCAAGCCAACATTTTACGAGTTTAAAAAAAAAAAAAAAGACAAAAAAAAAAAAAAAAGCCCTTGAGGACAAAGAAAATAAAGCAAAGGGCTATAAGAGCAGAAGGGCTGTGCGTGGCGGAGGTGCGGGGCAGCGCCTCTCCCCGGCCCCGCCGGGCTCCCAGGGAGGGTCGGGGGGTTTGCGGGAGCAGCCGCGGGGTCGGTAGCCCCGGGGGTGGGCAGCTCGCCCGGCGCTGCCCTTCCCTCCCTTCGCCACCCCAGCCCGTGAAAACCACCCCGAAAGCAGCCCCGGGGGGGGGCGGGGAGGGGGGGGGCTGGCGGCAGCCCTGATGCGGGAGAGACCCCGGGCCCGGAGACGCTCCTGCCGGGCCCCCCCGTTACCCCGGGCCAGCATCTCCCACCGTGCGGACACTGGGAGGGGGGGGGGAAGAAAGAGGGGGGGGGGAGAAGGGAGGGGGGATCGAGAGGGGAATCCCGAATCCCTTCAATGGAAGGGAGAATTTTGGAAGTGTTTTTTTTTTTTGCTTCCTTTTTTTTTCTCTCTCTCTTTTTTTCTTTTTTTTTTTTAATTTTTTTTTTCCTTTTGAAGCTGTTAACTCCCGTTTATGACAGAAATGTTCCTCTGTGCGTTTTTGTTTCTCTCCGGCTGCCCGGCCTGGGTTTAATCAGAGAAGGGGGGGGGAGAAGAAAAAAAAAAAAAAAAATGCTCGCCGCAAATGTAGCTATTGTTGGGCTGGTCGGGAGGAGGAGGAGGAGGAGGAAGGAGGGGGGACCGGGAGGCCGCGGGTGACAGTGACGGTGGGGACCCGCCACTCACCCCTCTCCCGGAGCCGGGGGCGCCTTATCTCGGGGACATAAAGCTCATAAAAGCGCTCGTATGTTGGACATCCCCCCCCCCCCCCCCCTTTTATGGGGTTTCTCCGGTGGGGCTTTAACGGGCTGGGTCACCGGTGCTGGCCGGGTTATTAGGATTAAGTAGCCTAATGAATCGCGTGCCCATTAGCGGGGCTTTGAGGGAAGGCGCTTTTCCCTGCACCCCGGGCTCTGCCCCTTCCCACCGGCAATTATTTTTAACTCTCCCTCAATCACGGCTCGCGGGGGGGGCTTTTTTGGGGTTTTTTTTTTGGTTGTTGTTTTATTTTTTTTTCTTTATTTGTTTAAAACCTCTCTCTGATGCTCAAAAATGGATTTATTCACAGGAGGAGCCTGTCTTTTTTTACCCGGGGGTTCCTCGGGCCAGCCGGACATCGCCCCCCCCCCCCTTCCGCCCCCCCGGCCCGGCTGATGGGAGCGGAGCAGCCGCCGGTGCCTTTCCCCGCTCCCGGAGGATTTGGATTTTTCCCCAGCGGAGAGTTTTTCTCTTTGTGCTTCAAGCCCGAGCCAGGTAAGGGATGCGACGCTCGGTTTTCTCCCCAGGGGGGGCTCGCCCCTTCCCGCCCCCGCCGCCCCCGTCCCGCACCCCGGTACCGACCCCGGGGGTGCCTGCCTGCCGCCTGCCCGCTCTCCCGGCTCGGGGAGGTTGGCAGGAGCGAGCTCTTGCGCCATCCACTGTCTTCTCTGGCGAGGAAAAACCGAAATTACGCTATTTTTTCTTTTTTCTTTTTTTTTTTAATTTTCTATTTAATTTTTTTTTCTCACACTTATTGTTTTTTTCCTTTTTTTTTTAATCCTTTTTGTCCCTGGTATTTAATATTACTCCAATGTTCTGATTTTGTTTGGTTTGGGTTTTATATTTTTTTTTTAAATCCCGTTGTTTCCCCCCCCCCGCCCCGGGGGAAGGGAGCGCCGGAAGGCGGAGGCAGGTTCCCGAGCCCAGGTTCTCCCTCGGGGGGCCAGCTGTGGGAATCTCGGCTTTAATTAAAGCAAGTGTTAATGGCTGATTGGATTCCGCCAGGGCGGAACTATTGGTCCAGTCGTCGTTTGTCGGACTGGTCATAATTTAAAAAAAATTAATAAAAAACCCACCAAAACCCCCCAAAGGGTGTACTGGGGACAAATTATGGGGAAACGGGCGTTGGGAGGGGATGGAGGGGGGGAGTCCCGCCGGTTTTTGGCCGGGGCTGCTCCCGGGGGGGGGGAGTGTCTCAAGGTGTGGGTGCGGGGGGGGAGAGCTCCATCCCGCCCGCCTTGGAAAATCTCCACTTTCCCACAGTTTTTTCAATCTCCAGCAATTTTCGCACCTTCTTAGGACTTAACACCGCCGCAACCGCTAAAACGCTTCCATGGCTGGAGGTACGGCCTTGCCCCCCCCCCTCTACACACACCCCCCCCGACCACCACCCCCAGCCCCGCGGAAAGGGCTCGCTTCCCTGCGGGAAATTCCTCGGATGCTTCGTGCTGAGGCTGGGACGCCGGGCCCGCTCCAAGGCTTGGGGGGGCGGGGGGGGGGGGATGGATTCTCG
>JAOQGH010000187.1:0-11671 GCA_025769975.1 Gallinago jamesoni
CTCTGCATAGAGGAGGCAAGGCAGAGATGAAGCTGAGTCAGATGACAACTCCCTGCATCTCACCTATTGTGCTCTGAGACCGGTTCAGCTGGGTGCTCCAATACATGTTGAGAGGGGTGAGTCTGATTGCAAAGCATCTAAATGTCAACTAGGAGCAGGTGAAGCAGTTCATTTAAGATTACAACTACAGAGGAAGGACCCAGAAACACAACATGCTCTCCTACAGGTGATGCTAGTATTAACTAGCCAATGCCTAGGACTAGAATTTTCTTTACAGGATTGGCTTAGTATTATCCTAAGTTTCAGCAACATCATAGTTGCCATTATAGAAATTGGGACTTCTGCCAGTCATTTTTTAAAAAATAGCAATAAAATAAATAACCCCACAAAAAAAAAACCAAACAACCAGGAAATAAGCATGCTGAACAAAATGATCAGGTAAAGAAGCTCATTCAATTTTGACAATATATTTGAATTTTACATCAATGCATCAAACAGCAGGTTTAGAAAGGATTATTCCAAACAGGAAAGAAACAGGAGGAAGTTTTTGGATTCTTTTTCTTCGTTTTGTTTTGATCAAAAATGATAACCTTTCACAAGCAACAGTTTTCCTCATGTAATAGGGACATTATGCCATTGTAGGGATCAGATAATAGAAGTTTTGCTTGTTTAGATATATTATCTATTGAAAATAAAACCACTAATTCAAATCTGTTAAACCAGAGATCACAAAGCAAAGAATATGTGATCAATGTCTTGGAAGGCAGAAAGAGGTAGTGTCAACAGCTTATAGTTGAGGGGACTTGAAAGCAAATCAAGGCCTTATGGTACATCATGCTGCCAAACTGCTGCATGTGTCTTAGCGAACGTGTGAGCACCTTAACTTCTCCAAATCACAAATAGTGGAAAGCAAGGTACTTAATCTTGTAGTAAAGTTCTCATTTGAATTGTTATACTCCATGTGATCTCTCTAGAAATCAAAATATTTTGTATTGCAAAAGAAAAGAAATTATGTATAGTGTATATATATATTCTAATATTACAATTTCCAGTTACAGGAAGCATTAAACAGGTTTGCAGGTTAAGGCAAATTGTCTGGAAATAAGACAGACAGAAGGATTTCAAGTGCATTGGTTTTTGCTTCGAGGAAGAGGACCTTGGTGCAAGAAATCAACAAATGCCAGACAAATGCTGCATGTATATTTTTGCTTAGCTGGATGCTATGTTTCAGTAGATTTTTTTAATTTTTTATGCAGGATTGTAAATTCAAACTAATAAAACTGCAAGTTTTGTTATTCTAGTAAGGAAGAAAGAAAAACTAGAAGGAATAGGAATTCCTTAAGCATTAATTAGTTGGTATACAATGGCCCTTTAATCACCCTCAACTATAGTTAAAATAATGCTATGTCAGATCAAGTCAGCTCTGGGAAGAAACATCTTAAATGACAGGTTACAGAGATTTGGTTCAGACATTGAAATACAGTCCTTTTTTTCTGTGTGCATTTTTTACATCAGTTTCCTAGTTTGCAGTCAAGAACTTAAGCCTTTACTGTGTTAACCTGTTGGTTTTTATTTCTGACATGTCGTGTCTGTGACAATCTTAGTTGACTGACAACCACAAAGCACACTGCTTTCCAAAGTCAACAATTCTCAGCAAGGTGTTTTCCAGAGCAGCTCTTCAGAATACTTCAAATTAAAACCAAAGCAAGTCTGGGAAACACTGAGGTCAGGATGTGTTTTCCAGTGAACTACAAAGTCATATTTGGGGCATGATTATCATATACCTATGATAAGGTGTACGGGTCACTCTTTGTAAGTACTGACCAGTGATCGTCCACAAAACAAAAGAGAATGAGACACAAGAATAAATCCATGTCACTTCAGAAATGCTCCTTACTCACACAGTAGGTCCACTTCAAGTAGGAGTGGGTGTAATTGTACTGCCTGAGTTTGAACCTACTTTGTATTGTAGATTTGCAAGTCAAAACCAAACTCCTTATTCTGTATTCTTATTACAATTTAAAAAAGAAATCAGGAAAAAAAGAGAGAAGGAAATAAAATAGAAAATGTAGAGGTAGTCAATGAAACAAAGATTGGAGGATAACACTTTTTTATGGTTGAAAAGGTTAACATGATCTTTTAAGCTATTTGTTGCCTAATAATAAGTGCAGAGAGGTCCTTTGGCTTTGCTGTTCCGTATTCAATACTCCAAAACTGAATTTAAATGTAATTTGTGTAAGGATGTACTTGTGCTTCAGATAGTCTTGTTATATGAACTGATTCCAATTTCTAACATTTCTTGGTATTAAAATTTAAAAAATTCAAAAATTTTAATAATTTAATAATTGAAATTTAAAAATTTCAAAAATTTCAAAAATCCAGGTGTCAAACCCCATGTCACAATCCACTGTTAAAGACCATTTGGACTTTATAGTAAATTACTTCAAGTTAGGAAAAACAAAACAACTTGAGACTTACAGCTCATGCTTCTCTATCACACTTCAGTTCTCCAGCTGTTGATCTAGCAAGACAGACTCTATTAATCCCATAGCAGTGCAAGTCATGTTTTTCTCATGATAAATAAAAGGACAGAAAGAAGACTGTTATTCCCAGTTCAGTTTGGTCACTTTTATTTCTGTTCAAATCTTTCCCTACTTTTTTCACAGTGGAGAGTGGTGATACCCTATGAACCATTCATCCAGTGACTGCTGGGGGTGATTCCCCTGCTAATTAATTACTTATTTAGAATGATTCTTTTAGTACATAAAATATACCTATGTTTTTTTACATTTTTTCTTACTTAAAACGAAGCGGTCCTCCCTGATTCCTTTTGTTGATCAGAATACAGATATTTTTGATATCCTTAAAATTTTTCCTTGTTTTCAGGAAGAAGACAATTAAAGTCTGTGTTACACACTAATCTGAGAATCAACACTAATAGGGATCAAATAGGAAAAAATTAAAATAATCTTTTCAAGTGCACACAGCTGCATCAAAGAGTAAATGAACACAAATTCCTTGGAGATAACCATAAATGTCTAAAATTTCCTTTTCACTACTTTTGCAGTACACTGATTCATGTTCTGTCTTCCTCAGTATCTTTTATTAGAAGATACATATCTTACAAATCCTTTCTTAAGAATTTCCATCTCTTTTGTTTCCTCCGTCATTCATTTCCCTAAGCGTGTATTTGACACATAGATCACTCAACCATCTTAAAGTTACATGCTTGCATGCAAACTGCCAATTTACACAAGGAAATAAATCTGAGATCCATGGATGCAAAACATAATCTGAAATGGCAATGAAAAGATTTCCAGGAGGAAATATAACACAGTCATCTATTCTTTGTAAGGAAATGTATGTGATAATAAATTTACATCTTTAAAATATTTTTCATTTTTGCAAATGGAAAGAGGCTATAAGCTTCCTATCAACAAGAACAAGCAAGACTATTTTTATCATGGTGAAAATTCTTGACCACAGTTTTCTACAACATTTATCTCACTCTTGCCCTTTCTTTTTTGCATTGGAAACTGACTCAGTCCCGGTTTTGGTGTCTGGTTACTCTAAGTACCTCCGAGGAGGCTCAGATGGCAATCTTGAAAAAAACACATCAGTTCTTTATTTCTCAAACTATTCTCATGCCACTTCCCCTTTTAGAACGGATGATAACAGAAAGGAAATTTTTTAAGTGTTGAACTCCCCTGGGAAGCTCAGTAATTACCTGTAAGAGTAACTGGTAAAAATTCCCTATCATGATATATTTTAATAAAATAGCAGTACTGTAATAAAAAATACACTTTTGCTTATCCTGTAGGTGATTGTTTAAAAGAAAAACAAAGTATTGAATAACTTTAGTTTTATGGTACAAGCATAAGAAAACAAGAAAACTTCCTAGCTGCCTACTAGAGAGCAAGAAAAAAGGTTCTTTTTGTAAACATTATGCTTAAAGTGCATGTGTAAAGGAGCCTTAGAAAAGAAAGAACTTTATAAAGAAATTAAAGCAGACAGGGTTTGCACTAGGTAACAAAGCACTTTGCGATTAATGAATGTGGAACAAAACTGAAAGGATTGAAACTGGTGATTGAAGAAGGGAACTACAAACAGGATTAAATGGAAATATTTAAGAGAAAACACAAATGCATTTGCATTAGTCCACTATTTGGCTCTTCTCTCGTCTCCTCCTGCACATATCTGTCAGTATATAAGCACCCTTTCTGTATATTATCTCTCATTCTTGCAAGGAAGACAGTGGCAAAAAGAAATGTTTCTATCTCTTCCAAAACAAGATTTTTCAAGTATAAGATAATGACTTGCAGGCACAGCAAGGAGACAGTGAAAGAGGTACCACTGTGCAACTATTACCTTGTGAAACATACCCATATTATGCTTAGCTGTATTGTTCCTATCAGTTTTAACCCTATTAGAAAAAAAAAAATTCCCCAAAACAACAACTCTGTGTTTTTTCATGTTTTATTTTTCTTTATTCAAAGCCATTTGTTAGTTTTTCTTATTGAACTCATCGAATAATTGATTATAGAATGTAGCATAACACTATGCTATGGAAATTACATTCCATAATGTAATTCAAACTATGGCCATTATTTCAGTGAACTGTGCAACCTAATAGACACTCTCCTAGTAGATTTGGTTGCCTGACACTTATTTTCAGAAAAGTGGCTGGAGACGTCCTTTTAAACGAATGTATCTTTTAATGGCTAACAGAATTATATGCATGTGTTCTTTGCGTCTCATTCAGATGGCATTGTACTTTATTTGCTCTTTGTATCATGTGTTTAAATTTTTTTTAATTTAATTTTATTTTTAAAAAAGCATTGTAAGAGCTTTGTCTCTCTGGGGAAAGACCTATTCTGAGTAGAAACTGCAGGAGATAAGGCTGATTCTTAAGGTTAACACTCAACTCCCAGAACAGGGAGCCTGTTGATTGGGGTCAGGTAGGTTGCAGGGCAGACTACTGTAGCGTTTCCATGCAATTTATAAGGCAGCTTGTTGTTTTGGGCAGGTCCGTTTGCCTCAGTGTTGTGGGAATTTACAAGATCTAAGAACAACCCAGGAGGCAGAGGATTAAATTGATGTTTGAATGCTCCCTTGGCTGCTCCTTTCCAGGGAAGCTGGTTTAGTACAGGTCATAGGGAGAAGCAGTACAGGATCTCATCCCTGAAGTGTGACAGAGCTCTTTTTATACACCCAAGTCTACAGAGCCATTCAAAAATAGCTGTTCCACAAGGATAAACAGGTTTCCAGCTTTCTGAAGTTTAGCACATACAATAAAAATTCAGAGACCATTTTGCATGAGAGAAAGATATTTATAGTTTTTTTTGGTGTTGCTTGCAAGAAAATAAATAGTGCACAAACACAACTAAAGAGAAGTAGACAGAAGGCAAAGAATATTTGCAGATATCGGGGTAAAAGAATGCATTTAATTTTTAATCAATGAATGAGATCAATAGCTCTATATAAAGGGCATCTCAAATGGTTACTTTAATCATCTAAGCAATAATGACAGATCCAATACCAGAAAATTCATTAACTCTATAGGGATACTGTGTGTGTATACAAGCTCTCTCTTTCTCTTTGTAAAAAAGTAATGGCATTAAAGAGAAGACAAAGGAAAAAGGCTAAGGTTCTTCACTCAAAGAATACAAAGAATAAGTTTCTATTTTGTAGAAGGAAAAAGTCTTTCTCCTGCCCCCATGATAATCAACCAGAGACTTGAAGACAACCATCTTCAATTTATGTTCCTTGTTTTCTTCTTCCTTCACACACTGCTTTGCTTTTACTACTTTGTCCAAAAAAAAGAGAAAGAAAACTTTGTCAATGTGTATTCCCATGGCTTTAAATAGAAGTGCATATAAATTCATAATGTTGGTTTTAAGTGGGCATAAAATAAATAAACACCACATACAACTTGAAAAGCCCTACCCTCTGGAACATTTTCTGCGTCACAAATGGGAAGATGAGAGAACACATTAAAAGGTCTTGCTACATGCAATCTTTCATAATGTATTAAAGTGTTGGTCAAAATGAACTGTAGATCAACTTATTAATCCAGTCCTGTGAGGAACAGAAGCTTTGAAAAACTAACAGAATTTATTTTCTCATTAATATGGCTTGAGTTTCCTGACAGAAATCAATTTGTGCATAGAAGTGAAGATGCTACTATCTAATAATAATTTCAATTATATCAAAGAAATAAATGCAATTCTATGTAAAACACAAATTTCTGTGTGCAATCAGTTGATAACCAAGATTTTAAACAATCATTTCAAGTTATATCTTTTGAAATTTAAGAAATACATGTCCACTTCCAAATTTCCTTTTTCAGAGTAAATCCAAAGAGCCTAATGCTCTTTCTGAAAGGGTTAGGACTGCTTTACAAATAAAAGCAACAACCACCAGTAATAGGAGAGCATGCATCAGACCAAATTAAAAATATGAATTGATTTTCCTCTAAAAATCTGAAATAAACTCAGAAGAATTAGAATTTTCATATTCATGCTATGCTTACTTTTTCCCTTAACAAAATCTGTCAAAAACAGATGTGTTTTTTCTACCACCCTCGATAACCTGCCTATTATAAAATATATTTTTGGTCACAGTCACCTAATACAAAGAAATTGCAGCCAATCTTCCTGTATTCCCCCCAAATTACTGCCAACTCTTTTATTAACTTGGCTTAGGAGAATAACAAAAAGTTCGTCAAAATAACAACAGAATTCATGATTGTTAACCTTTCTAGTATGAGGCTGATGGATTTAAAAGTGATCCCAGAACTCTTCATTTAGGTTGAATCCAGCACCAAAATCAGCTCTTTTTTCCAAAGACTTCAGGTGTTTTCCTGCTTTCAGAGCGTGGACCAGGCCACATATCACACCATTCCTTCATGATCTTCTCAGTATTGAAATTTTCATAATTTCTTCCACATTTTCATCCTGAAAAGGGAGGATGTTGATTATTATCTGATTAAAACAAGATGAGGAATAGAGCTGAGTCAAGCTTCACCACCCACTGTAGCATTTAAGGTCTTGTTCAAACTTCTTCCCTCATTCCTGTATCTTCTTCTCTTTTCTTCATGCTTCCTAGTTGGCCTACAATTTCTAGTCCTGAGCATTTAGAGCAACTAACAGGATTTTTTCTTTTTTTTTTCTTTTTTTCCCCCTTTCATCCAGGTGTGCTTCCTGGTAACTATAGGTGGCAGACATCTCTCAGCATGTCCTTGCTGCACTTCTCCTTGGAGGTCAGGTATGTTATAGAGTACAGAAAAGTGTTTTCTCGAGACAGACTTCCATGAAAATCTGAATTCTTCGGTGATTTTTATTAAATGAGAAATGATTGAGTGTCTCTGGGCTCCTGGGAGCTTTATGACACAAGTTTGGGTCAAAATAGTTCACTGTCAGGTGGTATAACAGAAGGGATGTCATTACATGTAATGTAAATACATACTACCATTTTCAGTAGAGTGCACTAAATGGTATGTAGAAAAATGTTTCAGTTTTCATTGTGACCTTGCCCATGAGAACTATGTGATGCTTTAATAAATTGTAATTCATCTAGATTCATCTAGAAATCCATTGCTGAATCCAAATAAATTTGTCTCACTCTAGTTATTGAAAAGAAAACAGTAGTATTCTTGTTAAGAGGGGCATGCAAAGCAAGTAAGCAGTACAAATTTTAGAGATTTCTCTTCTTCTCCACTAACTTCAGAATGGGGTTTGGCACAATTAACTCACCTTTAGCTGCCTACCATTAGGCAAAATGCAGTGGAACAGTTGTAGAAGGTATGACTCAGCTTTCAATTTTTCAGCCTCACTGGGATTTCCTAATCTGCTCATTTCAGCTCATTCAGCACCTCCAGCCAAGAAGCCACTTAATATTCCAATTATGAAACAGAAATATGTATAATTTTGAAGTAATCAAAATTAGATTGCCAATTAAAAATAAAATAATTACGGAAAACTATTTATCTAGCTTCATCATGTGTTCCTTTGTTTGTGGAATATTTATAATGAAATCTAAGAAAAAACACAATTTTTAATTTACAAAGTGGAGATGATTGTTACTACTGATTAATAAATACCTTGAACCATGGTATAAAAGTGCAAGAATTTTTCAAGGCTTCCAAAATATTACACCTGCATCTGAGATATACATTTTTGTGCTGCAGCATTCCGAAAGGACATGGAATTCATTAATACCTAACAAACTTCCTGCTCTTTCACTGCCCTAAAGTTAATCAGTAATTTCTGCCAACTCATTTTTGGTCAGTTTAAAAAAATGTTGGGTATTTTCTGGGAGACAGCTCAAACACTTGGATTTCTAAGTTTGTTTCCATGTTGGTGTGAATGATGATATTGATCATAGAGATCATAGATAGAGATAGAGAGAAATAGAGATAAATAGAGAGAGAAAGGACCACACTCAATCTCTTAGATGTCTTTGAAGGGAGGGTAGGAAGCAGCATTTGAGAATGCATGTGCTGTTATCTGCTTGTTTTCTACTTATGAACTATTTCCTTTCACTCTAAGGGAAGACTTCTTGAATTTGTGACATTGAAAAGGTAAACTGTCTCTCAAAAAGTAAAATCAATTACTTTTGGGATTCTCATTGTCAATATTTTTAAAGGCATTAGCTTCAGACAAGGAGGTTTCTCCTACTTTTTTGTGGCAGCAGTTTATCTTTTCCAAATATCATTTGAGCCGGAAAACTTAAGCAAGAAATTTAAAAAAGGTGAAATTTAAAAAAAAAAATGCAGTCCTTCTGCTGTTGGTCAGTATATGTTTGCAGAATGTCAGGTACTATGACAAAGGGAATTTGTGCTGCTAGGAATATATGTTTTAAAAATGCCACAATAACAAGTTTGTGGAAGTGAAAAGGTTCAGGTATGTTCAAAGCCATTGTCAGATGAATGACAGAACCCACAATAAAACCAAATTTCCCCGGGAAGAGATGCCAGTTGCTCTCCCTCCATTCAAAGGTACCTGATAAAGTTGAGGATTTAAGTTATGAATTTCTGAATTATTTTGAACGCAGTACTGTAGTGGAGGTTTCATGCCAGATGGAGATGGTAATTCATAATTCCCTGTGGTTAAAAAAAAGAATACAGTTATTAGATTTAGGAAACTGGACATGTGATGAGTTTGGGACCATTTCTGTAACTAAAGCAGAAAATATGTCTAAAAGGCCTGTTATGTTGAAAATAACATTGTTGCTATGACCCTGTCACGTTTACGCGGGTATTGTCAAATTTGCTTTAACTTACCACATGAAATACCAAAGTATCCTTTTGTTGAAAATGTATTGATACAACTAGCCTGAAAACTAAAAAAATTCTCATTTCAACTGAAGGGAGATACTAGTGCTAACTCATGCTAGCTAATTTTACACTCGTTAGAAGAATGCAATTTATTTTGTTTGCAATCCAAAATTATTTTCACCATATTGCCATATTGCTTCATGATGTGTTCATTTGTTCACAGAGTATTTATCATGAAATCTAGAAAGCTCAGAAATATTGTGGTAATCAAGTAACTTCAAATATAACCAAAAGCATAGGACTATGATTTGAGGAAGGAATCTTTTAAAATGAAACAGTATTTTGATTGAAAATCTTCAAGTGATCAAACATCTATAATGTTTCTCATTATACTTATTCCAATGAGGTGACTAAGATGTTCCAGTGAGTAATTGTTCTATTTACTGGTCCCAGAAAAAAATAGACACAAGGCACAAGATGTCACAGAACTAAGGTATAATTTCTGCTTTAACATTCTAATCATATGATATGCTGTTTTCATTAGAGAAGACATTCTTTAGTCTTGGAAAAGTTAGTTTGCTTACTTTTTAATCTGCCAAATAAATGGTATTTTTAAAAACTCTGATAGCTGTTACTTAGCAAACTTTCTATAATCAGTAATTATAGTTTAATTTAATAGTATAATAAGAGTTTCCTCATTTTTGAATGGTACAATGCATAAATTTGCTCTTTTCAAAGCAGAATAAAAAGAAATGTTTAGTCAGTACTGTCCTTGCAATTGACATTTTTTCAGTCATTATTCAATAAAGTTTATTTCTATTAAAAAGTTTATTTCTAAATATGTCTATATATATTTCAATAATATCTTTTAATGTACATATCATCCTTAAATATTTGGCTAATTGAAAGCCTTTCCAAATACAATGGCACTGCAAGTACGAGGTTTTGGTTTTTCAAAGCACTGTTCACAGGAGTGAACAGTGAACTGCCACAAAATGCAGTCAGTATTTGTCTAGTAAATTCACCTCACAAAATTTTAGTCCTTCAGAAATTTGTTCATGGTAAGGTCATTTAAAATCATTGTGTATTTTCATAGCCTGCCCCTTGATAATATAAAACAGGAAAATAACTGTTCTTGAAAGGGCTTCTGTCTAGAGTCTACCAAATATGACCAAACCTGTATTCCAGCCATAGAGCAGGAACATGCCCATATTTCTGCCTGTTGGGATAAACAGACTAGATGCATCAAGCTTCACTTTACCAGACAGAAATTCTTTAAAAAAAAAAATTAAAAAATAAGATTCTTAATAAATTCTTGAGTTCTGAAATCCAGGAAAGTCCAATGACATAAATATAAGAAGCACAACTAACAAGTAAAAAAAAAAAATAAGGCACTGTATGACATTCTTCTTGTGACTAAAGTAAAGTGTTTATTTTGACTTTTTATACTCATATGAACCTGGCTGTTAAAAACAAAAGCTAACCAAACCAAAATCAGTTTCTATAGCTTTCATGACTCGTGTCAAATGCAGAGTATGTAAAAAACTATTAAAGTACCTGAGAACTAAAGGGGAGAAAAAATTGACCCACATCCAGCAATATTTCGAGAGTAAGTTAATTCAGTGAGATACAAATTTCCTAGAATGAAATGTCCCCATCAAAAGTCTAAGTAGGTGTCCCATTTGTGACAAGTGAAGTTGAACATCCTAGTTAAAAGTTTTCATTCAGTTTTGATAAAAGAAAGCAAGCAAAAATCCCCACAGTGTTGTGATTAGCTCGAGTTACATTGTTGTATTTAGACTTGTATTGTTGCATTCCAGAAATAACATTGCCTCTTTGCCTTCTTGAGCTCAGAGAAGCCAGGATTTCTTGAGAATCTCAGGTTCACATGTAAAATGTCTCTGCAATGCTGTGCCAATTGCACAAGTTTCTCCAAGAAAGATGAGCAAAAAGACACTAATACTCAATGAGCATTTGTATACTTTACCACAGTGTTCCAGCTGCACTTTCTTTTGATGAACTGAATGTGACCGAATGTCCCACTGAAGTGAACGCTGAATATCCATAAACCCCACCTCAGAAGTTAGGAGGAATCAGGAGACTTCTAAATGAAGTCTGGATTTGTCTACATGAGGTAGAAAATACTGCAGAGTAAGATCAGTTTAGGATTTGTAGGTGGGAAATGGGGATGACTGTTGTCCCCACAGAAAATCTTAAAGACCATTTCCATAGTGGAATGCACTTGTATTACAGTCTTGATCATATAAAAACAGATGCGACTACACACAACAAAAACATGAAAGAGCCCCTTTCATTAATTTCACAGAATCACAGAATCACAGAATCTTAGTGGTTGGAAGGGACCTTTGAGATCATCGAGTCCAACCACATTAA
>JAOQGH010000188.1:0-11661 GCA_025769975.1 Gallinago jamesoni
CTGGAGGTGTTCAAGGCCAGGCTGGATGGGGCTTTGAGCAACCTGGTCTGGTGGGAGGTGTCCCTGCCCGTGGCAGGTTGGGGGTTGGAAGTCCATGATCTTTAAGGTCCTTCTAAGCCAAACCATTCTGTGATTCTATGATAAAGGTCCCTTACAACCATAAAGATTCTGTGATTCTGTGACTAGAACTTTGGGTGAGCGTATCATAGAACTTTGACTAATTCCTTTTTACCTCTGTTGAAGGAGAAAGGCTTGACTTGATCTCCCCTTTTGTAAAGGTAGAAGGAAGAGGGGCATATATAAAATAGGTCATTTAAGGGAAAAGCAAAGCTAAGTGGGCTGACATTCTGAGATGAGTGGGTTTATGCTGCTTCAACCTGCACATAAAAGCTATCCATCTCTGTGATGTGCTTCTTAGAGCACAGAGTTCTCTGGCAAACATAGAGCAGCGATGCAGACCTGTACTCCAGGCTTGTTGGTAGGCATGGTTAAAACATGCTCGCTTTAAAAACTCGTATGTTTTTAAACACACTGACAAGATGTCATTTAAGAAATCTAATTTCAGATAACTTATTAACATACATGAAACAATGTCAATATAGGCCCTGCTATTGCGGGGTGATCAGTGACCTCCCTGTCCACTAACCACAAAGGCTGTTCGTGAAGGCAGCATATGTTATTATTTACTTTCCACCAGTTCCTGCAAACCTCTGTGCATCTGATGCTGTAAAATCCTGATGCAAGAAGTCGTACCTGTTTCTAAAGGCTTACAGCTAAGGAAATGAAAAAAGGCAGAGGGCTGAAAACAGTATTTTTCTTGGGGAGATACAGCAGGGTCGTAGTCGGGAGCTGAAACTTGTCTGAGATCAGAAAGTCTACGGGAGAACTGGGACCTGAGCATCGCCCTCTGGAGTCCCAGTTCTAATACGTCACCACTCACGCTTGTGCTGGAGGCACACGTCCTTCAGGAGCTCATTTCAGACTCTGTATAAATGTAGGTAACAAGTTATTGGCTTCAGTTATGGTAAGAAGAATAAATGTTTCCACTGGCCTGACTGTTCCCCAACTATCCCATCGCCTGTTCAGTGGCTGAACCTGCCGGGCAGCTGCTGGCAGGACGTCGGGAGCTCTGCAGAAAGGAAGAACATTAGCATCCAACAGCGGTCACAGCCTGCTCAGCTGGCTGCTTCGGATCTTCCACGGGGAATACCGAGAAATGGTACTCAAGAGGTTTAGTGCGCTAATGGGAAAAAAAATAAATCATTATCATGCACATGGGAGCCTCATTCAAAGGTCTCGCTCAAAAAAAACAAGCTTGAGTTTCAAGTTCTGCTATTAGGTAAAGCTATAAACCTTCAATATCACCCAGGGGGACTTGACCAAAAAAAAAATAATAATGAAGAAATGGTGCCGGAGGGTGTGACATGAAGTAAAAAGTCATCTGCCACAAAAGAGTGAAGAAACAGGTAATCTTTACTACCTGATGAAGTACAGCAGGGGTTCATCTGTCACAGCTCAGCTCTTTGTCCTCACAACTGTGGCTGCAGCACGGCGAGCTGCTCTGTGTTACCTTTTCAGGGGAGTCCAGAGGCTGGGGTGGAACTAGCATAGATAGCCTTCCAGGAGGTTGAGGAACTCGCCTAATTTGACCATATGCCTGTATAAATACGAAACTAATTGACACCATCTTTGTGAAGCTAATTGTGTCTGCCATCACCGCTGCCTCTCCATGAATGCTACAGGAGAGACAATGTACTGGGTATGGCTGGGAGGATTGTTTTTGCCGTCAAAGTGAATCAGAGATGAGAGAATGAAACACACTCTCAAATTTGCATTTCTATGGCTGTTTAAAAATGAGACCCATGATCTCGTTTTCCCTGTGTAGGTTAATACATAGGTACCAATGACACTTTTTCACTCCGAGAAACGTTACGTGTTGCCAAGCTGTTCATAACAGAATACTTACTTTCTCAGTTTTTGGTACTTACTAACCAGAAGAGGTGTTACAAAAAGTAGTTCTTGCTCCATTGCAAAATCCTTACCTCACTAAAAGTTATCCATTAAAAAAAAATCCTAGACATAAAGAACAAGATATTTGTCCTAGCTCCAGTTCCATACGGCTTTGGTGGGGTTTTTTTCCCCAAATTACTCCTTTCCAGAGGAACTCTGTTGCCCGGTGATGTGTTGCCCCGGTGCTTCTGGGAGTGGGGCAACCTCTAGCTGCAGCATTTCGGTGATGGAGCCCTCACAGCAGTCACCAGCAGGTCAAGGCTCAGCCCTCAGCCAACAACCTTCACAATTCTGATCCAACCTGCAGGTGAAAGAACAAAAGAAAAACCAGAGCCCCACGACCACATCAGTCTGAAAACGGATAAGCAGAAAGGATCCCTTCCACCTCCTGAACACCACCAGGGATTCCTCAGTAAATTGTCCAGCTCGTCTCCTCATCTCACAGTGGCTCTTGTTAACTGTTCTGTAACCCTGTTGGATATTTTTGGGCCGTCAGTAAAACATCACCCATTCCTGCAAACCAGCAGATAAAACTTTCTAAGACTCAATTTCAAGTTTAGAAATCAGGCATTCTTCATCGCGGCGCCAGGTGCACGGGGGATAGCTCCTCCTACTGTGCACACCGAATACTCTTGTCAAATTAAATTTACACACAACAGGGATACATATACAATGTAATTCCAAGAAAACATTAGCATATTTGTTACATGTCTGAGAATTCATTTCCATATTATAATAAGCTCTTGGGCACGTGTATTTGTGCCTTCTGGTGGTCCTTGTTTTGAGTGAGGGTCATTTCTTCCTCAGTCTTCATCTTTTTCACCTGTCCTTTGGCTCACTTTTCATGTTGGCAAAACAGCCTAACTGCTTAATTGCTCATTAAAACTAATGATCTCCCTGCTACCACCTGTTGGTCAGACAATGTCCATATTTATTGCATCCCTGTCTTAGGTCACCATGTTCTCAGGGCCATGTACGTCCTTTCTTACCTTACTAAGTCCTTGCAACCATTTGGGATGGTTACTAAAATAGCTACGTTTCTTCTCTAAAAGACAATTCTCTGTAGTTTAACTATTTATAAACTACATAAAATATGCCTTAGGTATCACACCTCCTGTCTTCTTCCACTCCTGTTTATATAGGACCTACATGAAACACTGTCAAATGCAAAAAAAAAAACCTCAAAAAAACCCAAACAAAACAAATCCATAAAACAACAGAACAACAGTAGTTGTGCCAGTGGAACCATGTCCCCTGGGGGAGAATGGGACCTGGCAGGGCTGGGGGTCGCTGGTGACCCTTCCTACCGCTGGGCTCCTTCCTCCTAATGCTGGTTTCTTCTCTCCATCTTTTCCAGAGCGGCTGCCAGCAGGACAAAGCTCTCTGGCCTGTTGCTGGCCCAGCTGGAGCCAGGGAGAGGTCAAACGAGAGCGTGCCAGCAGGTGGAGGGAGATCATCCTGCCCCTCTACTGCAGAGGCCCCATCTGGAGCACTGGGTCCAGTTTGGGCTCCCCAGTTCCAGAAGGAAAGGGAACTGCGGAAGAAGAGGGCTACAAAGAATAGGAGCCTGGAGCATCTCTCCTATGAGGTGAGGCTGAGGGACTTCAGTCTTTTTAGTCTGGAGAAGAAAAGACTTAGGGGGGATCCAATCAATGCTTATAAATACTTAAAGGGAGGGCGTCGAACCCCGAAGCAGGGTACCGAGCCCTTGAGCACCGCCCAGGGAAGAGGGGCCTTGGTTCTCAAGGTGGGGTTTAGCTCTGGGCCTTCCCTGGAGGGGTAAGAAGGAGCTGGGGAGCTCTGGGGCTGAGCCCCAAGGTGTGGGGCTGAGGGCTGTGCTGCCAAGCCCTGGCAAGCAGTGTGTGCCCATCCCTGAGCCATAGGGGATAGGTCTGTTTCTGAGCCCCAAATGAGCCTGGGGTCACACCCCAGAAATAGTACAGCGTCTAGTGTGTGTTTCTGCATCCCTAAATCACAGGATTTTGGGCTTAGTTTGAGGGCCCTGAACTTGGCCAAGTAAGCCCAGTTCCACCCTCAAAAAACCATCTGAGTTTGAGGCTGCAGGACTTAATCTCCATTTTCCAGCCCTAAAAATGCCCACACGAGCTTGGTTCCAAGCCCCAACAACACAGGACTTAAGTTCTGTTTTCCAAGCAGTAGAATACAGGACTTAAATCTTTTTCCAAGACCTTAAACTGCCCGATTGAACCAGGTTTCAAACTCCCATAAAATAGGAGTTGGTCTCTGTGTTTCAAACCCCCCCAAAATGCAGGACTTTCTGAGCCTGAACCTGCTCGAGATGGAAATTGGAGAAGCCTTACGAATTGCGTAAGAAGACTGAAGAGCAGATGAAAGGAAAAAGTAAATGCAATTAAAACTTCCATAATTTTTAAGACAGTGAGGAGAGGTGGGCAATTTACACCTTCCTGCTGTGCAGTACCGCTTCTCTGCCACTGAGATTGCTAACGCCATTAGCTCTGACCCTCTGAAACTTTCCACGGTAGCTCAAACTATTACATGGAGACCATTAGTCTCACCGAACTCAGGGCCCACTTTCCCTGAGGAAGGTTCACATACATAAACAGAGAGGCTCAAAAGCTTCTTGGTTTAATAATGCATTATTGGGAAGTGTGGCTTTCTCTGAATTGGAGTCTTTTCGTTCCTTTTTGCAGGCTCAGCATAAGGCTTACAGCAAATACATCTAGAGCACGAGTAGAGATGGGATACTGCCTCCAGCTTTGATGCCCTTTCTTTGATAGAGCTGTTAGCAGCAAACTTCAGACCAGCGTCTACAGAACGCGCCACTCTGGGTGTACAGGACTGTGCATCACATTATCCACATCGGGGGGAACAGAAAAGCTCATTTAAGGTTTGTTTTTTAAAGAGGACTGCAAACAGTCAGGGTGTTGCAGTAGAAGAGCTGAAGAGCAGAGGGTAAGTTTCCCTTTCCACGAGCACTGCACTCACTTGAGGGTGACAGGAGAGGACTGCTCACCACAGTAGGGGGGAGGCAGCAACTTGGAAGAGGTTGGGAAGTTCTGATGTTATTTCTTTGCCCACTTTACAGCACAAGCCTTTACTTTTCACATGTTACTTCCCAACCCTCCCACGTCTTGGCCTTGCTTTCACCCATCAGGTTTACTTTTCCAACAGCGTTTGAAGTGAGGAGACAATAACTGCAGCTTTAATAACAGATGCTTTTAGGTGTGTATTTATTTTTTTTTTTTCTGTTATAAGAGCCTCAAAGCCGGTTGAATTTATAGACATTCGCCCCTGTAGCTCTGTGCCCAGTAACCCCATGAGCCATGGAGCTCTTTCCCACCCAGCATTATGGCAGCACGTTGATATTTGTCACTTGTTATTTACAGATAAGGTGGTGGCATTTCAGGGGACACTAGGTCTCCTGCATTTAATAGGCTTCAGCTAGAGGACCAGTTCTTTTCTTGCTGTACCGCTTGATGGCACACTTGCATTAGCACACTGCAGGCTGAAGGCAGGACAAATCAACAAGCAAATCCTGCCCAGAGCTGTTCCACTTAATTTGTTTTGCATTATGAATGCACCTGTTTAATTGATTAAAGGACTCTAACGCTGTAGTACTGAGTAGGAATAAGCAGGGCATACAAAATAATTACACCAAGAAAGCCCTGTATTTTGCAATTTTAATCCCAGGTATTGCCTGGATAATTCGTTACTTTTTCATTCTTTCAGTAAGTTTGGTAAGAAACTTGCCATTGCCTCACTGAGCCTTTTCTTCCAAGGGTGGCAAATTTTCCTTGCTCAGTATTTTCTTTCTTCTGCCTATCAGAAGGTTTGTAGCAGGTTTGTTCATCACATGTGTTGCTAGACTATAAATGGAAATTAATTTATGTCCTCTGAGTAATGAAATCATAATCCAATTTTATATCAAAGGAAAATTCTCCAGTGGGCTATATGAGGTTGATAAATGTGAACTGTTATCACATACGCCACTTATCTCTAGATGGTTATTAATACAACAGCAAATACTGCAGATGGTTGCAGGCCACAGGTAGAAACAGCTTGCTGGGCTGTTGGATTTTATGACTTCACAAAGAATGTATTAAGATATTTACTAGCTCTTTATATACAAAATCTTAATGGCAAGTATAAACATCAGGGATCTGAAGTTAAAACCTGGGTGGGTTGGAAGATAGTTCAGGGCAGGAGAAAGACTGATGGCTTTGCTCTGTGACCGTCCTTCTTGTGGCCCCCATATGAAAAGTCAGTGGCCACCTCTGCCCTTTATCTCATGTTGGCACAGGAATAAAAGGATTGCAAGTTAAATCTACTCTAACAGAGGCCATGTAAGCCTGTGAATTTAGGAGAGCGCCATTGTCATCTCTTTAGCTATCATTTCTCTTGTTTTGTATCAGCAGCTTGTAATTCCACCATTTTTCCTCTGTCTCCACCATTACCTCTTGATCTTTGAAGGCTATTTTGATATTGTCAGTGTTTCCTTTCTACCTCATTTATTTCTACTTATTTTCTACTTTTCTCCCTATCTTGGTACTTGCAGTTTTTGTCAGCACCATCTGCCAACACCTTGCATTTCTTAATGGGGCTTACAAATGAGGACTTTTTGTCACATTCTTGTGTGAAGGGGAACTGGAATAATTTTCAGTAACAAAGGAAATATATTTACACTTTTGATGTAAACTACGCAAAATGAAAGAATCAAAGAAATGAGTAAGAAGACTTTGTCATTATAGGGAATCCAGAAGACTTTCTGCAAATGGTATCTGAGAGAGTGTTTATTTCAGCCTTCATAAAGGAAGGGGAATTCTGCCTTAATGAACATTATTTGGGATAAAGATGGGATAGGAAGGAGAGGTGCTTATGGAAGAGAACAGCCTGCAAATTGATATGGCCTTTTAACCTCTTACCTCTATTACCTCTTTCTGCAGTGCTGAGAAACAATAAGCCAAATAAGAAGAAAGGCTTTTGGCCAACCCTCACATAATGTAGCTCTTGAAGAAGTGCCATCTCAAAGATTGTGGCACAGATTTCTATGCAGAAATTGTTCACAGTGCTTAGAAAAAAACCCCAATCTATCTAAAACTTGGGAAAGCAGGTAGACACAGCACATGGCTGTGACCTCAGAGAACTGGGTGCGTTCTCCTTGTCTACCATCCAGTGTGCAGCTCTCCCCATGAGGTGACCAAGCTCTTCACAGTGCTTGGGCCTAACCTGAAGTTTCCTTTCTCCTTTTCATCATGATTCCTTGTGCCCAGTTCCCCATTGCTTTTGGTGTATTTTGAGCAGCGCTTAACCCCAGCCCTTTGTGACAGGCACTTTGTCAGTGTAACAAAGCATCTCTGGGCTTGTGGGGAACAGAAATCATCATCTGTCTGGAAGCAGCCAAGACTCACTACTGCTTGTCATGCAGAGTCAGAGGCTGAGAAGAGACAAATTGTCGGCTTTACCTTGATAAGCCCATGAGTGTGAAAGACACGCCACATGCAATTTCCATTGCAGAGATCACCAGGAATCCATGAGAAGTGTGAATGAGTCAGATATGCAGAAAATTATTCAAACCAGAAGCGTCAGGCAGTTTCAGGTGTTCCTGCTTCCCATAGGAGTCAGGGGGAATCTCTACCTTGATCTCGTAAGACAATTTTATCACAGAATGGTTTCGGTTGGAAGGGACCTTAAAGATCATCAAGTTCCAACCAGAGCAGATTGCTCAAAGCCCCATCCAGCCTGGCCTTGAACCCCTCCAGGGATGGGGCAGCCACAGCTTCTCTGGGCAATCTGTTCCAGTGCCTCACACCACCCTCACAGCAAAGAATTTCTTCCTAGTATCTGACCTAAATCTACCCTCTTTCAGTTTGAAACCATTACCCCTCATCCAATCCCTACACTCCCTAATATAGAGTCCCTCCCCACCTTTCCTATCAGCTCCCTTCTGGAAGGCTGCTATGAGGTCTCCCCAGAGTCTTCTCCAAGCTGAGTAACCCCAACTCTCAGTCTGTCCTTTTAGAAGAGGTGCTCCATCCCTCTGATCATCTTCATGGCCCTCCACTGGACCCATTCCAACAGGTCCATGTCCTTCCTGTGTTGAGGTCTCCAAAGATGGACACAGTGCTCCAGGTGGGGTCTCACAAGCGCAGAGTAGATGGGTAGAGTCACCTCCCATGACCTGCTGGCCACACTTCTCTTGATGCAGCCCAGGACACCATTTGTGGGCTGCCAGTGTGCACTGCTGGCTCATGTTGAGCTTCTCATCCACAAGCACTCCCAAGTCCTTCTCCTCAAGGCTGCTCTCCAGCCATTCTTCCCCCAACCTGTATTTGTGCCTGGGATTGCCACATCCCAGGTGCAGGACCTTGCACTTGGCCCGGTTGAACTTCATGAGGCCTTTTTTACACCTTTAAAACACCTTTTAAGCCTCTTCAAGTCCCTCTGGATGGCATCCCTTCCCTTGAGCGTGTTGACCTCACCACACAGCTTGGTGTCATTGGCAAACTTCCTGAGGGTGCACTCAATCCCACTGTCCATGTCCCTGACAAAGATGTTAAACAGCACTGGTCCCAATACCAACCCCTGAGGAACATCACTGGTCACCGCTTGGACATTGAGCCGTTAACCTCAACTCTGAGTGCAGCCATCCAGCCAATTCCTTACCTACCAAGTGGTCCATACATCGAATCCATGTCTCTCAATTTAGAGACAAGGGTGTCATGTGGGACAGCATCAGGTGCTTTGCACAAGTCCAGTCAGATGACATTAGTTGCTCTCCCTTTACCCACCAACGCTGTAACACCATTGTAGAAGGCCATCAGTTTTGCCAGACATGATTTGCCTTTAGTGAAACCATGTTGGCTGTCACCAGTCACCTCCTTGTTTTCCATGTGCCTTAGCAGAGTTTCCAGGAGAATCATCCATTACAAAGTACATCAAGATAGCAAGATAACAGTTTCAGATTAACCTTCATATATTTTTTCCCTCCAAGTAAAAAGGCGATTCTCACACACTACACACGTGTCCCACTGCTGGCATTTAGGACCATTGCAGCTCGGCAGCCTTCTTGCAGCTGACCTGACTCCAGCTAGGAGATTAAGGCTCATCTTCCTGAAGTTGGCTGCTTGGTGTCAGCTGGGGGAGATGCAAGGAGCCGTGCAACTCAAACACAGCTTTGTGCTTGGCTTCCAGGCACCAGCTTTGTTTTAAAAGCTGATTGCAGTTCACAGAATCACAGAATGATATAGGGTTGGAAGGGACCTCTGGAGATCATCTAGTCCAACCCCCTGCCAGAGCAAGTCCACCCAGAGCACGTTGCACAGGAACGTGTCCAGGAGGGTTTGGAATGTCTCCAGAGAAGGAGACTCCACCACCTCCCTGGGCAGCCTCTGCCAGTGCTCTGCCACCCTTAAAGTGAAGAAGTTCCTCTTCATGTTCAGGTGGAACTTCTTATATTCAAGTTTGTGCCTGTTTCCTCTTGTCCTAAAGTCCTGGATTCTTGTCCTAAAAGTCTTGTCCTAAAGTTCAGGAAAACAAGCTTTTGTTACTTGCATTCACCCCCTCACATAAAATGTTTCTACACACCTGGAAGCTGGTAACAGCCCAGCATATTTGTACAAGTTAAAAAATACTATTTTGCTTAGGAAAACTAATGCCCTTTTGAAATCTTCCTATTAGTTGAAAAAGTGATGTAATATGCATATGAGCTCTTTCAGACCAATGTCACGCCTGGACAAAACGTTTCTTCATCAATACAGTGCTAAAATAGCAGCACTGCAAAAGTTCAGCAGCCTACTTTCAAGAACTAAAGTCAGATAATGGTTACTTTTGGAAGACAAGCAGAAGCAAAGTCTGCTTGTGTCAATCAGTAGGAAATTTAATTTGGAGCAATAGAAATAATTTTTTCTCCTAGGATCTAAGAGATCAGAAATTAAGCTGAGCGTGCAATATTTAGTTATTTGTACAACTTCACCTGGGAAAAGCATAGTTCATGTGTTTTTTGTTCTTCATAATTCCTTCCTGTTCTGCTTTATTGCTTGGAAGGAGGAGGCTTAGGAAGCTTCACAGTGGCTATAAAATCTTACTCCAATTCAGACTTTCTTTTGGTGACCAGGAGATGGAATCAGTGCTCCATCAGGCCATCTCATTAGTATCACTAAAGCACACTCAACAAAAGGAAGAACACGAAATCAGAGGTCCTTAAACCTTTCCCCAAAAATAAGCTTTTCTCATCAGTTGCCTTCCCCAGAGAAGTAGCAGCACATAAACTGCACAAGACCCTTACTAAACCTGTCTTCTGCTCTTCAGAAATAGGTAGCTGTGCAAGTCCTTTTCAGCATCATCTTGCAGTCCAGGGGTCTCCAAGGTTTGGTCTGGGATTTCTTGCAGAGCAACCCAAGCCTCTCTACTGCAATTGGAGGCCTTGTTGTCCTGCCCACACGTTCCCCAGCTGCATTTTTTGGACTCTCACACCACACCAGGACCTGCGAGGAGCATTAGGCTACCAACAGCAGAACAAGTCTTATTACTGGTGGCTTGGGCCCCACTAGAGCACAGGACACTTACCCTGGGGGCAGGAGGAACAGGGTTTGTCCTCCCTTGAGGAGAACAAACCAGGATGTACACGTTACCTGGCCACAGCAGCTTCACCAGTGAAAGGCATGCCGTCAAGCAGAGCAGGGTTGGTGGCAATAATAATTCCCAGCAACAGGCCAGTGACCATCAGAGAAACCCGCAGGGATAAAGGAAGTCCCAGGGCAAGCTAGAAAAGCTGGCAAGCAAATGAGGTGGAGGCTGGAGGCACCAGGAGATGTTGATGAGGGTAATTAGAGCCTATTAGCACCTTCACACCCTGCTAGCTGGCTCTCCTTCTCAGGCTGGTTGGAGGCAAGGATTGCCACATCCCAGGTGCAGGACCCTGCACTGAGTTCAGGGGGACAGGGCAGCCCTGTGGGGTGCAAACCATCCCACGTTTCCATCGAGGTCCATAAGCATCTGCTGGCTAGATGGGTCTTGGCTAAACGAGGCTCAGCCCTTGGGCCCCACTGAGCTCCCAGGCTGCTGCAAAAAAAGCAAAACCCCCACCACTTAATGCTCTGAAAATAACCCCCTCCCTATTTTGGTTGCTGTCTGAGTGCAGGATGTTCTAACCCTGCCCATATTTATTTGCAGGGCGTTTCACCAGCTGTGTTGCCCCTGTGGTGATTCCGCTTCCCTGGGGTGACAGAGGACACCTCTGCGGCGTGGAGAAAAACACTTCAGGTTTTCCATCTCCCTCTGGATTAAAGGTATTGAATTGGGGAGGGGGGGGGTGGGCTGCAGAGATGTTTTGGAGATGCTTCCTTGCTGGCCATTTCCCTCGGAACAGTTTAATTCATAAATGTGTGTGTTGACAGGCACCCAGCTGTGTGTGCCGGGGGGATTATCATATACAGGTTTTATGCCAGAGCAGGTATTGCAGAATCACAGAATCTTCATGGTTGGAACGGACCTTTGAGATCACTGAGTCCATCCACACACACAAAAACCCAAAAACACCATCTTGAGCACTAGAGCAGGCCCTGAAGTGCCACCTCCACACATTTCTTCAATCCCTCCAGGGATGGGGACTCCACCACCTCCCTGGGCAGCCCGTTCCAGTGCCTGACCACCCTCTCAGCAAAGTCATTC